>JAANDG010000575.1:0-93398 GCA_036852015.1 Pelodera strongyloides | reverse complement strand
TATTTTTAATTGACTGTTACATGAAGAAATGTGTGCTAATAAGATAACGTAATAAAAGACAAGTGCAGCAAAAAACGAGGATGGGTAAGGAGTAAACAACAGAGTGCACGGGTTTTTTTCACCAATCACATACAACAATAAGAATAAAACACAATTTGTAACAATAAGAATAAAACACAATTGTTGCACACAAAAAGGGAGGAATCTCCATCAACAATAAGGCAAGACTCATGTCGACATTGTAACCCACTCGATGAACTTCAGGACGCTACTCATATTAATTTGCCTTATTCTTGTAGTTTTGTAAGTTATTTATTTATATTGTATACACAATAAGTTAACTACTACAACTTTTCACGTGAATATGAAGTTTTAACATCTGAAAGTGCAAAGTTAAACAACGTCGAAAAAACTTAAAAAAACCGAGCACATAGTGTGCACCACCGAATAGAAAAGTTTGATGAAATTTGTGCTCCATAAATGAGAAAACAGTCATAAAAATAATCAGTACACATTTAGTACTGAACTTGCTTGGGGACAATGTTGGGGCAGAGGAGGTGGTGGACGAGGTGGTGGGCGTAGAGGAGGCGGCGGTGGAGGGGGCCGTCGCGGCGGAGGAGGTCGCGGTGGCGGAGGGCGCGGGGGATGGCGGCGCGGTGGCGGCGGCCGAGGAGGCGGAGGACGAGGTGGCGGAGGAGGATGGCGGCGAGGCGGCGGCGGCGGAGGAGGCTGGCCTCGCTTCGGAGGAGGGCTTGGCCGTGGATTTGGCGGTTTATTTGGTGGTGGCAATCCTTGTGGCTAATGTCGTCTTTTCCGCATTTTTGTTTACAATTTGAGTTCGTATTATCCAAAAATAAATCCATCGACCTTTCTTATTATAAGAAATTATTAAAATGTTCATCTACGTTACAGACGTTTCCTAGGTATAGAAAGAAGCCTCAGGCGGCGTAGCTTTCTGGTATTGAATAAAAAGTTTGTTTTTATGATACAGGATAGGGTCATTTTATGATTGTTATAGCCAGTCAAGTCAGCCTTTACCATTGAAAATTTAAACCCTTTTAGTAGGAGTTTTCTTCACTGGCACGTTATTTCTTTGATTATTAATAAAAATTTCTTATTCAATGTTATTTATGTATTATTTCACTTCCTTGTTCAATTTGTCCTCATTAACTTTCGCTTTTCCGTGCGTTTGCTTGCGTTAGCTAATAAATCAAATACCTAACCCACTTCGTCACTTGATTTCCAGTGAAAAACCATAAACAACTCAACATTTCATCTCTTTTTGGTACGGAAAAGATAAGATTTCATTGGGTGCGATACGATGATGTGACTGGTAGAAAGGCTATTTAAGCATTGCAAAACGATCGCCTGTTTTATTTCCACAACACGAAAATGATGCTGAGAATTGTTCTATTCATCGCCTGCATTCTTGTGGCCACATTGTAAGTCACTTTGATATTTTAAATTTAAATCCACTTATTATCATTAATTATATTAATATTTTAGTTTAATAAGGCACGATCTTGATATATCGCTGATTTTTTCTTCAATGATACCAATCATAAATGAATGAAATCATACTCGAAGCGTGGTATCTTCGGCTTATCTTTTTTGAGAAGTGTTGGCATATCATCAATAAACTATTACTATAATGGGATTAAAAAATTCAACTTCGATGAGCATTCCCTCATGAAAAAAAATGAAAAATCACAAGGTTGAAACTATGCCAACTTGAAGAACTATATGCCATATTCCAAAAGTACATATCATATGTTGTATCATTTCGCGCACGCCGCGCAGTCTTGGCGCCCGTTTAGGTCCGTTTAGGTCCAGCTGTCCGTAGGTCCGTTTAGGCCCGTTTAGGCACTACTTCTACTCTGTAAATTTACTTATCAAATAATTACAGAGCCGCTCCTCAATTCGGCCGTGGTGGCTTCGGAGGAGGTCCCGGCTTCGGTGGTCCTGGCTACGGTGGACGTGGAGGTTTCGGTGGCGGTCGGGGTGGATTTGACAGCGGAAGGGGCGGATTCGGACGCGGTGGGACCACGATTATCAAGAAGACCACCATCATTAGGGGATAAGTAAACATATACAATATTATGATTTTAGTATTGTAATAAACTACTAAAAAATACATGTGTGTTTATGCCCAGAAATCAATTCTAACAGAACAGTTTACGAGAAGTGCACGCGTTTGGATTATGGAATTTTGAATATATTTACAAGCACAACCTTTGACGTTTTTCTAATAAAGTAAGACATGTATAAATTCATTTGTACGTCACTCAAATCGTTTAGTGCAGATAAAGAGTTGAAGGACGGGCATGTCACACTGTTAGAACTAACATAATAAGATACGTGAAGGATAACCCCGCGAGTCTATGAAAACATGAGTGTCCATGATGTCCATGGGTGTCCAATTAGTGTCCACGGATCGGGTGTATAGCCCAGTGCCCATGAAAACAGTTTACAGAGAAATTGATCAGATTATGGATTTTATAAGGTGAGACACGACAGGGAATTAACGGAAATTTTTTTGCCCTTTTTTTTTAGTAATGCAATAATTGTATGAAAAAGCGTTTTTTTTTTTTTCCCCAAATTCATTTAATCGATCATTTATCACACACAAAAAGTGCAAGAGGACCTAAGCCTAAATTTACCTTTTGTCCTAGAAAAACAGAAGTAAAGTGCAAGGCGCATTGTAATAATTTGCAAAACAAGGTAATCTTCGAATATACCATATACGGACGTTTTCTGACATGCAGTTTTTCATTGTGATGTTCGTTGAACTCAACTCCCCTAATATCACACAACTGTTTTACTTGCAAATTGCAACTCAAAAAATAGCACACACTACAGACTGGTTCTATACGGGAGCTAGTTTAAATGTAAAAGAAAACACTATTTTCCATCCACAGCTGAAAACAGCTGTGGATGGAAAACATATTGGCACACATCAATGTTTCAACTTTCACATGGAAATGTGCATTTGCAATGTTTGTATCAACCTTCACGTGAGAAAACTCTGTTTTCCGCATTCGCGTCTAGTTTAGTCAACTTTCTGAATACCTGAAACATGGTGGTTCGCTGGGACGATCCGCACGCAAGAAATACTGAAACCAAATTTTTTCCATTCGCGAGCGATTTCTGCTTTTCCAAATTCCTCGCGTTTCTGCCCTGCGCGAAGCCGCAAAGATTAGCTGAAGAAGCGAAAACCAATGCAGGTCCAAAAAATGTGCGCAGTAGCTTCGCGTAAGAATTCAATAAAGTAAGTCATGGTGGGCAAGGCTGGGCGAGACTTATGCGCGTGAACAAAGTTTCACGTTGTGGGCCACCCGTGAACCACTCCGAACACGCACTCTAACCCGCTACTCCTTCGCGCAACACTTTTTCTCGTCGCCCACATTTGTTGTCCTTTTAATGAAAAGATAAGAAGAGTTTATTGGGAGCGGCGCGGCACAACTGAAAAGATATAAAAGGGGGAAAAGTATGGGAAAAGGTTAGTCGGGTATCCTCTGTCCACTCGGTTTGAAAATGCTCTTCCGCGTTGCTATCTTCGTCGCCTGCCTTCTCGCCGCAGCATTGTAGGTTTTTTTGTTGCTCTTTGAAAATTATTACTGTAGTTAATTATTACTCTAATTACTACTGTAAATTTCGTCGTATTCTGAGAAATTTACATCTTAGTGATCTTTAGTCTATGCGATCCATAACACAGACCCACAGTCATGATTCGATAAATACATGAAATTGGTGCCAGAATATTTGAACATATAACATTGTTGACAATTGGTCATTGTTGACAATTAGTCGTAATTAGCAATTATCACACCGTAATTACCTCGTGCTAATTTCAGTGCTGCTCCCCAGTTCGGCGGCCGTGGTGGTTTCGGCGGAGGACCTCAGTTTGGTGCCGGAAGCCGTGGTGGCTTCGGTGGATCTTCTCGGGGTGGATTCGGTGGATCTTCTCGAGGTGGATTCGGAGGACCCAGTGGTGGAAAGACCGTCATCACAAAAACAACCATCATCCGCGGTTAAAGCTATATAATAAACTCATTTTTCTTAATCTCTTTGTTAAGATAGTGCACAGTGTTGCTCATTACTGATACTATGATATGTGAATGGCCAAGAAACCAGAGAAAAGGGATCCAAGAAAGAGTACTCTATGGGGGACGTCCGTGGTTAATAAAGTACAGGAGGCACGTGCCGGGCCTTTGGTCAGAGCCCTAAAATGGATCCAGCCAAATGGTGAGTTTGAGTTATGTGGTACAATTTATGAATTGGTATAAGTCATTGCATCAGGAAAGTATAAATGGGAAGACTCGAGTACTCGAGTTCTTACAAAATCGTCTAGAAAGTTGGCACGCTTTTTTTTGCTGGTATATGTTATGAGAAATCATAGATCGCGTAATACAGAGAGCGCACAACAAGATTTACAAACAGATGACAATACTTGATTCTCAAAAGTGTTTTCATAGAAAATCGAGAGAAAACCAAAGGGAAAATGAAGCCATTCAAAAGGCTTAGGGCACAGGGCTTAGGCTTAGGCCTAATGGGGTTTCCAAGTATTCCAAAAATTCGGCGTGATCCTGTCAATTCTGCACGAAACCTGCATATATAATATGGAAAATGAAAAAAATATTCTCGTGTGGTTACAAGCTACTGTAAATTTTCACCATACTTGGAAATCCCATAAGCCTAAAAATAGATCTATTCACAGCTGAAATAAAGTCGTTGATGCTAGAATTTATTGCTGGGTTTGTTCTTACAATAATTTACTATCTGGTCGTTTTCTATATTCCTCTACGTAGGAGGAGTAATCTACTTGATGAATACACCTACACGACTTAAAGGGATCAGCTCACCTTAAATTGTGTCTGTTTTTTTTTGTTTCTTTATTTTCTATAAGGAATAATAAAAATTTGGAATAGAAAAAGTAGTGTTCAATTTCAATACTCACGAAGATATTGGGTGATAAAGTGGTGGATTGATCGGGCCGAAATGCAAAAAGGGCAATTATCCTATACAAACAAGGCAGGACAATTGCCCTTTTTGCATTTCGGCCCGATCAATCCACCACTTTATCACCCAATATCTTCGTGAGTATTGAAATTGAACACTACTTTTTCTATTCCAAATTTTTATTATCCCTTATAGAAAAAAAAAAGAAACAAAAAAAACAGACACAATTTAAGGTGAGCTGATCCCTTTAACAATATTGGCCATACCTCAGTGTTCATTGTCAGTTGCCATAAAGGTTAAAAAAGGTTAAGGTTAGCCCCGTCTTCACAATAGATCTGAACTCCGCGCGGGACCATTGTCATTGTCACTGTCATTGTCAGTTGATATACCATTGCCATTGTCATTGTCATTGTCATTATCAGTTGCCTATGAAATGTACTAGTATTCCATATTAAGGTTACTGTACTGGGAGCTGGGTACTAGCTAAGGGCGAAGGGTTACGCTTAATTAGCCAAGGGACATTGGAGGGTAGTGCAAGTATACAAGTGGCCGGTAATCGCTTTTCCAAACGAAGGTATACTCTCCCACTCTCCCCTAGGTCACCTTTTATAATATCCCTCTACAATTAAAACCAGAGATCTTTAGATCAAAACCGCATGCGTCTAGCAACTTTGGTGCTGAACTATAAATTCGGGTCATTGTATCTTCAATAGTTACGTGCCGTAAAAGTTTTCTGCCTTTCTCAGTTGCATCAGCAAGTGTTTGAGATAGTTTTCGAAAAAAGATGACAACCTATCAACTGAAGTCTCTCTCGGGCACTTTAATAAAGCAACGGAAGGTTCTCGCTTCTTTGCCATCTTTTTCTTTTTAAATGGAAAAAATCGTCCGACAAAAATGGGAAATATCAACTTCACATTGAGCCGCCAAATAGACTGGAAATCAAGGACTCATTCGGGAAAAGAAATAGGACCACAGACTCCCATGGAAGGAGAAAAGGCGAGAAATCCTAAATTTAGTGATTTGTTTGATACCACAAGACTTTGGCAAATCTGATTAAGCAAGTCGAAGGTTACGTCAAGTTTTGTCAAAGACAATGCGTTATTTACTGTTCATATTCACCGTATAAGGACGTTAAGTACATTTAGCAATGTATCTGTCTCCGCCGAGATTTTCTCTTCCCTCGAGCTTCTCTCGCTATGTCCAACTCTACGTCTCCTCTATCTCTCCTCCCCCTCTCCTCTCTCGCTATCGCTTTCCTTTTACCTTCTATCTCTTTACCTCAATATCTCGCTGCTCTTTATGTTATCCTTTTCCTTCCCTTTCTCCTTCTTGCTACCTTCTCTTTCCTTAATCATATTCTCTCTTTCTCGCTCTCGCTTTCTCCCTCGCTCCGAAATTCTCTCCTTTCTCGCTTCCCTTTAAAGCGGTGATCTACGGTGTCAATTTCTCATAGTTCGCTTGATAATTGATCTATCATTACGATAGTCTTTACCTGAAAGAGGAACTATCTTCCAAGACATGAACTGAAAACCTTTGGACGAAAAACACGGAGAGCTGGTAGCAAAGAGCACACACAAAAGTTTAAAGGGGTCGTTTATAGAGGGAGAGATAGAGAGAGAGAAGAGAGAGATAGATAGAGAAAGAGAAAGAGAGAGAGAGGGAGCGAGAGAGAGGGGAGAGAGAGAGTAATGAGAAATAGAAAGAGAGTGTAGAGAAGGCAGAGAGATAGAGAGAAATACATCCTTGCAGGAATTCAGAGAACTGCTAGAGTGTGTAGGAAAGCAGGAGATAAATGACCAACTAGACAGTTGCTTTATTAAATGAAAAAAGTTGCAATAAAATAGAGTGATACGAAGCTCCTAATGTGAGTTTTTGAAAACGTGAACTTTGGTGCAATTTTCTAGGCCTGCTATTTTCGTCTGGAAGGCTCCGTCGAGGTATATAAAGGGTAATGGGAGGCCAGTAAATGTGTCTCGGTGATATCCCAAACATGAAGTTCCTTCTCGTCCTCCTGGCCTGTATCCTGGCCGTTGTGCTGTAAGTCTTCGTCTTCGTCTTCGTCTTAAATCTTAAGTCTTATATCTTAGTTCGTAATATGTTTTGTCACTTACTGTGGTTGTGGGATCAGAGTAGAGGAATGACTTAATAGTAACGAATAATTGTTTTACTTTTACGAGGTTGACAAACGTTCGATCTCGAAGCACAAAGTAGTGTGGATAATAAATTTTATAAATTTTACAAAATTGTACAATTTTTGTTATAAATGTAATAATTTTAGTTCTGCACCCGCACCACAAAAGAAGGTCATTGTGGTGACCAAGTCCAACTCCGGCCCTGGATTTGGCGGTGGACCAAGCTTCGGAAGAGGTAAGAGAGTTTCTAGGTCCATTGTGCATAATACGCTAGGACCTGCAAGCTCGCGGAAAAGACCGCGCGCGCTCTTAAAAATAGAAATGGTAAACTGGGACTATAGTACTCTAAAAAGAGAAAAAAAAATTTGCATAGGCTACTTAGGAAATGTCACCGTATACAAAGTTCCCAAGTTAGGTACAATACTGATTTGAAGGAGGAGGTTCATGAGAATTAAGTGCTCACTTATCATCCTTTTGTCGAAAGATAACTTCCAATAAACGAATTCTGTCAAAATTCTATTTCGTATTAAACCGCTGATTCAAATCTTTAGTAAAGAGTAAATCGACGAAAGACTTACGTCTTATCTGGGTTGGGAGATCAATCGATAAATTCAGAAACGAATTTGCCTATTGTGTCCTAAACTTGGATAACTGCCGTTTCGTGCCTTTAAGACGGTTTGAAATAATCATTATCATTCTTTTTTTTTAATAATCTTTATCTACAACTTTATATTTAGCTCCCCCACCAAGATTCCCTCCCCCTCCCCCTCCGAGACCCTCTCCTCCCTCATTCGGCCGTGGACCCAGCGGACCTGGACCCATTGGAGGATCTAAGGGATCTAAGGGACAGACCACCATCATCAAGATCATCAAGGGTTAAACAACGCTTTAAACCAATATCAATAAAAACTCAAAAAAATCAATAAAAACTCAAAAATCCAATCTTTGAGAGTTTGCAAAATAAAGCACAAGTAGACGTCGCACACAAAAGGGACACATTACAAGTTTGAAAAAGTGAAAAATTCAATCGTTGGTAGTTTCCACATATTATGTCAATCCTTACTAGATATTGGATATTGTATCTACAGGTCATACGGAGTACAGTATAACATAGGATATTTCACTTGCAGCGTATCGATGCTGGAAACGACAAGGCAAAAGCCAGCACGTATAAGGATTACATATGAAGTGAAAAACATCTAAAGCGGAATAACAGCCGGTTCCTGAAAGGCACGCTGAATGCTGCTTTATCCTACATTATGTGCAAATGTGCATGATTAGCATAAAAACTCGACCCCAATTTGACCCCACTTAGGATAAATACCTAGATCAGAGTGCAGTTGTTCGTTCCATTATGTTTGAGAAAGCGCCTGTTATACCGCTTTAATTATTAAGATCCTCTAGGGATTACAAGTTGTCTGTTCGATGTTTGTGATTGATTTAATCCTTTTCCTTTCCTCTGATTGGCCGAGCATTCTCCAATGAGATGTCTTCTCCAACCGAGGTCGTTATGTGGAAGAACATCAGAATGACAAAGGACACAGCGACCGGCCGAAGGATTCGTTGACACTGAATAAAAAATATTGGGATATGCGCACGAAGGTAGGCGCCAGTGCGGAGCGGCGCACTCAACTTCGACCCTGGGATGTGCCAGAGGTGTGCCAGAGATGCGCGATATATATAACTACTTCCTTGAACTTCAACAAACTATCAAAACGTGTGTCCTTGAGCACTGATTTCGATGCGTAATATTTCATCTTATCATTAGATGCACCGCGCAGGGCGGAGTTTCATTCATATGTCTTACATGGGATCGACTTACCACTGCAATCTCGCCTGCCAACATGTCGATGATATGATTTCCGATCGATTGGCTCTTTACATCTCGGACACTGTTTGTAATTGCCCTTTGCAACGCATTCCGTTAGGAAGTGGTCCTTGAGAGAACAAATTTCCAAGACCTAAATATAAAGTTGCAGAAGGCAACCCAACTCTAGAGCCAGGGACTAAACCGATAAAGTGCAAAAACGCTCGGTAACCGGTTGCGAAACAGTTTCAATTGTTCAAGCTCTGCGGTTCGGGTACCGTATTCAGTATGCAGCGGAGAAAAATTTATGGGTCTGAGTTTTTATTTATGTAGCAGTAAGCTTTTTTGTTTGGAAACTTGTTTATTATGATGAAAATATAGTCTTAGTAAAAAGTGACACCTCATTGCAATGCTCGCACTTCTTCAGCATTGGGCAATCGTTCAAGTAATGTTTGTCGAGATTTTCCGCCGAAAAAGAGTCGTCAACCAGGCCACAGAACATGCACATCCTGAAGAAATAGTGAATTACTACAATTTCAATTATGAGATTCAATATTGTTCGTAGGTTCCTAAGACTTGTATGTGCATCGTGGTTAGATAGTCTAAGATTTCGATACATGACGGTTATATAAGCACTCGACTATCTTGTAAGTGTTAAGCTGTATCGTACATACTCTCTCCGCATTTAACTGAAAGTAAATATTGTATGCACCCACTTATCATAGTCGACATCGCCGTCCTTTCCTGGCTTCGGTTCAACGTCGAGTCGGACAGACTTTGACGTTTTCAACCTTTCGTACGACTTCACGGAATTGTTTGAAGTACGTCGTGGTGGTTCTCGAGCCGAAGTATTACTTCTGAATGAGTGAATATGATTATGAACAATAGATTTGAATGATTTACACGAATCCTAAAACGTTTCGGTAGGATGATGCAAACGTTTACTTATTGTGAAAACGATCGGAAGCACACACTAGCAATTTATTCTCTAGGACATTATATTATCCATTCTATGAAACGTATTGTACTGCTCCTTATGTATAAAAAGATGCTTTTCAATCTAACAAGCTAGGAAAAAAACACGATATTGATTAGCGAAAAACAAAACTGTTTGCACTTCACAACCACAAAAAGCAAACAAAATATGCTTTATTAAAAAAGTGACTAAACATATTAACACAAAACTACGTCGAATGAGGGTCACATTGGATCTGTACTTATGTACTTATGTAACAGAATGCAAGGCTAAAGTGAGTCCCTCGCGAAAAGATTTCGTTTCCAATTTGTAAACTAAAAAGTCAATCTCTATACTTCGACGGCGTCTCATCGTCCACTTTCTGCATTTCGGCGAAAAGTTGTCTGAACAGCTGATTACGGTGTATTGATTTTTCAGCCGGAATCGATTTTCTCATCACATTACGATCGCCATTACGGTAGGCCATCATGAAGAGCTTTTTGCCCGAGGAGCGGATCTGAATTGGACAACTATAAATATAGGGTGCTGGTTGACTTGAAAAGTGATCTTAGATTTTCCTGTTTAAAGCGAAATAGCAGCCGGCTTAAAGTATTTCGCTTTAAAGCGAAATGCTAGCCTCTTTAGAAAATTTGCATATGATAAGCAAATCCTATGTATCCTATGCTAATTTTGTACGATTGCCGTGGACGATCGTACAAAATTTGCATAGGATACATAGGATTTGCTTTTCATATGCAAATTTTCCAAAGGGGCTAGCATTTCGCTTTAAAGCGAAATAGCGGCCTGTTTCATCAGCATTCTTATGCAACATATACAAATGACATAAATCAGAATAAAAAATCGAGCCAAATTCGAGCAAATTAGCATAAATACGTAAGAGATAGTCTAGATGCGTTTCAAAAACCTGCCGGCATTTCGCTTTAAAGGGGAAGTTGAATTCCCCAATTATGCGCGAATTCTGCGTAGACAACCATGAAAACTGAATTAAAGGCTCAGGCGCACGTATAAAAAGTTTTCCCCAATTATTCCGAGATAAGACTACTAAAACCGGATTACTAACGCAAAAATCATCTTATTGATCTTCTCATGTGAATGTCTCTTTGACAAATAAATAAAGAAAAACGGAACCTCGGCATCTGAATGCTTCATACAATTGATGGCGAATTTGCTTACAGCCTTCTCACCAAGTCCCCTAGAAATTTTTTTTAATAAAATATAATAAATCAATTGTTTAATGTGTTTTTCGAAACTATACCACCACCAGAAACCCACAGTGTCATGTATTTACTGCATATTTGAAACACATGCATGTGTGGGAAAGAGAACTTCTGCTATATCTGCACAGATGTAGAATGCGGCCTATGTATGTGATAAAACCTGTGAATATATTTTCTCCTATAAGTGTGTGCGTATGTGTATGGACAGTTTATTAGTAAGCAAAAACAACATGAAAATTATAAAGCAGGTATAGCATTATTACGCTCATAGCTAAAGCAGCATACTGCTACAAGCTTTGTAACCAGCTCTAGACATAAGCTACAGCCTACAACCTACACACTGCAATTACAAAACTACAAGCTACAACTAAACTAACAAATACAAGTTACAAGCTACAAAGTAGAACTGCCTACAACTGCAAAATATAAAGCACTCACAACTCCTTGTTTGGGACTCCTTCCCTATCTGCTGTCCTCATCACAATATTCACGCGTCCTTTGTCCCCTTTTAGACCTCCACTCTCCAGTGGTCCTACCAATCGAGTCATGTAGGCCTTACATATCTAAATATAGGCATACAGGTACCCGGGCCTCGATAAAAAGGTAGGCCTTACGCCTGACAGAACTATGAAGCTTGTCAGATCTTAGAATTCTGCTCTTTAGGTGTTACAGATCTATATACCGTAGGCCTTACCTAACTAAAGAGCTCAAAAATTAGGCCTAATCAATCGAGTCATGTAGGCCTTACATATCTAAATATAGGTCTTACTGGTTCTAAAATACCAGGCTTCGATAAAGAGGTAGGCCTTACAGACCTATAAAGCTCACTGTCATGTCTTACAACTTTACATCAATGCTCATTAGGCGTTACAGAACTAAATACCGTAGGCCTAAAGAACCCAAACAATTAATGTTTTTTAAGAATATGCTCAGCACCTTCTCATCCGAATTGAGCACTTGTTCCACAGCATCTTGCGTATCGGACGCTGTGCGTTGATCCTAAGGTTGCTCTATTTGTGAAATGTATTGATTGATTATAAATTCTAAGTTATCGATTGATCGAACGTACAAAATAAAAAATTGCCTTCAGCGGTATTCCTATATTGTTTGGCGATTTATTGCCGTGCATCATGGGATGAATCCCTATAATATTATATAACTAGTATTATGTATAAAACATTAATGTAAAGCCGACTACCTTGTTTTCTCCAATCTTTGCAATAAGTTGTTCGTATGTTGCTGAAGCGAGTTTATTGGATCCCGATTTAGTTAGTTTATTTTCTGGCATATATTTGGTGGCCACGTATTTGAACAGGTCCAAGCCGCTTGTGTAGGCCTGGATTGTTGGTGCGTTATAAGGAGTTTATATACTTATAAACAAACCTAAAGCGAAATACCGGCCGGTTTTTGAAACGAAGCGCGAAAAAAACCCCGATTCGACCCCACTTATTAGCATAGCTACCATAAGAATGCAGTTGTCCGCGATGAGTTTCAAAAACCGGCCGGTATTTCACTTTAATGAATTAGATAATGCTAGTTGTATCCAAAATGTGTGCAGAAAATCATCACATAAAAACTGAATTATTCGTAGACGATTTAATATTATGTATCTGCACAAGAATGAGCAGTTTAACTTTAAACGAGTTTACTTCGTCGTTTAAAGGGATCAGCTCACCTTAAATTGTGTCCGTTTTTTTTGTTTCTTTATTTTCTATAGGGGATAGTAAAAATTTGGAATAGAAAAAGTAGTGTTCAATTTCAATACTCACGAAGATATTGGGTGATAAAGTGGTCGATTGATCGGGCCGAAATGCAAAAAGGGCAATTGTCCTGTCTTGTTTGTATAGGATAATTGCCCTTTTTGCATTTCGGCCCGATCAATCCACCACTTTATCACCCAATATCTTCGTGAGTATTGAAATTGAACACTACTTTTTCTATTGCAAATTTTTATTATCCCTTATAGAAAATAAAGAAACAAAAAAAACAGACACAATTTAAGGTGAGCTGATCCCTTTAAAGGTTCGGACCCACACGAAGATATTGCATTTAATTTGTTTGTGCAAGCAGATGGGTATGCTAGAAATTCAGAAACACTATTATTACCCACCGAATATAGTTGATCTCTAAGACTGCGTGTCAGAATCGGTAGAACAGCCTCAAATGCATCTGCAGCAGTGCTTTTCTTGCTCGCTTTTTCCAGTTTTCGCTTCACCTCGACCAGACCCTCTTTACGTTGTGTGTAGTTCTTTGAGTAGACCTTGTAGACCTGAAAATCCAGAATTACCGTATCGTCTGTTTTACCGTATAGCTTCGGCATATTCTGTTACAGTTTAAAAGTTTACTCAAGCAGTACAGTTATATTATGTACGTTGTGGAAAAAAATCATGGCTTTTCAATTAGTTAGCTTTTAGGAATAGGGATATGGCTTGGTTTTTATAGGAATTTTGTACATATGTCAACAGGAGGGAAATTAACGAAACTCTATCATACAGATCCAAGTACAAAATGTCTTTTTATGCGACCTAATATTAGATAGTATTTCTGGACACTGGACCTACAATAATCCGTATTCAGCTAATAGCCTCGAAGTAATCAGTATTCCACTAAGGGCTCGATATAAAATCATCAGTATTCCACTAACAATATGAGGTAAGAGGCTCGGTAACACAGGAAATATCATCCCAAACTTACAGTTCCCAGTCCAAAGTGTGGTATTGCCCTTGACACTATCACTCGATCGTTGGGATGGATGTTGTCCATGAACTCGTCTTGGTCGACACCACCACTGTCATCGACGGACTTAGCAAGGTCTGGCTCGGAGGCACGACGTCTGTAAAAGAGAACTGTAAACAGCTCAAGGGTAATATGCTAAATCGCGATCTATCTCTCTCTCATTATGCTTGTGTCGGTCTTTCTCTCACCACGGTCTTTCCTTTCACCCCCCCCCCCCCCTCTCTGGCTCTCGCTCCCTACAAAATAAAATGCTTGAAGCGAAATACCGATCGGTTTTTGAAACGCATTGCGTACACCTGCTTTCTTATGTAGCATATGTAAATGAGCCTGAATAGAATAAAAAAATCCACCCCAATTCGACCCCAGTTGGCATAAATGCATAAGAATACAGCTGTCCACGATGCGTTTCCAAAACCGGCCGTCATTTCGCTTTAACTCACTTGTGCTTAGGTGATTTTCTCCTTGTACTAGTATTTACCAAACGTATTAAACAGTCTTACATAGCACCTAAAATCAAATCAATTATTTGCAAAATTCAACAGGACTAACTTTTTCAACGCTGCCGGGACAATCATGTTCTCCTTCTCGTAGAATTTATTGGACGCATTTCTTTTTTGTGGTTTCTGAGAAGAAGACGTCCGTGGAGAGTCGTAGTTTGTGTCCCTTGATGCGGGACGAGTAGCCGGCCGACTTCGCGTTTTAGGTGGAGGTGGAGGTGGCGGTGTCGGGGTGGGAGTCCTGGAATTTAATAAAGATATTAAGTGAATATATTTAATAATAAGACAGCAATGTCAACTTTAAGTACCCAGGTAGGTGTCAAAAGTCGTTTCGTCTTCCATACAGCTACCAAAATTGTATATCGTTGGCGGGGCGTGCGCGCCCGTCTCCGAAGGGAGTTGTACGGTGTCCTTACCAATAAAAGCATACTCACCTTTAAAAACTGTTGTATTTTAAGCTCGAAATAATGTTGAAATAATGTTATAGTCTGAGAAAACAACTTACGGTGGTGATTTCTGCCTCTCAACTTTTGGTTCGAAGATCGGATAATCAGGAAATTCACTTCTTGAGCTGCTTCGTGAGTTAGGGCGCTCACTTCTAAAAATTTGCGAAATTATTGAATGGCATATAAAACAACATTCAATGTTGACTTGTTTAAAAACACAATGCTGTTACATATTTTCTGCTTTGCTTTGGTCTTTACCTGATCATCCTATTATATAAAAGAGTAACTGTAGTGTGCGCTAGCACTCAAGTAAGGAAGTAGCATTCGAATAAATTGTTCCGCTTTGGATAGAAAAGAGTGCCGCAGCTCAAATTAGAACTCATCTAAGATAACGATATATGTGTCTTCATTCGCAAAGATTTTCATCAATGCTTCACCCCTACTTGCTGATTTAACTTTTTCTATGGTTGAATTCGAATTTTTCAAAAAAGCTACTAATTCCTCTATACTTTATAATACACTTGTATTTCGTTATATGGATGACATAGCTATATTCTATAATGTCTTTCAACACTTTGATACACTTGTGAGAATGTATCCAGACTCCCTAACATTAGAACCCGCGAATATTGATTACAACACGGCATCCTTTCTTGATCTCCAAATCACTCGCCTTTCTAGCTCCTGCTCAGTTTATATGTACAATAAGACTGACGGTTATTCGTTTAATGTTACCAGATTTCCTATGCATGGCTCATGTATCAATAATAACATTAAGCTTAATTGCATACTAGGTGAAATTATTCGTATAAACCGTTGCACTTCATCAATAGTATTCTTCAAAGAAAAAATAATCCGATTAATTCATAAACTTCGGTATAATTAATACCCTTTACCTCTCATAGCTAACACTTTTAAGAAGGCTCTGTATCGATATCCTTTTGTATGCCTCAAATATGACAGTAACATCAAAACCATGATTGCTTGGTTTAATTCTATAACTTAGGTTCTGTATTTCAACAGATCTATATTAACTAATTGCATAATAAGTGAACTTTACCATTATGTGTCTCTATGGACTACAAAGTACATATCAGCATATCACCTGTGCATTACGCCTCCGCTAACACTAAGCGTCGCGTAGGTCATACACTATACACTACACCGCTACACACATAGGCAGTACAGAGCAACCATTCAAATCCACAGCTATCTTATTATATAAAGTTGGGAGCTTTGTTTGTTTGTTTGTGCGTTTGTTTGAGTGTACGTTTGGATGATGTGCGTTACGCTCAGGTTGTAGGATTGGTTCAGTAGTTCACGTTCCCGTGCACTGAGCCATCTCACTTCCCGAGCGCCCCCTCTCACAAACGTCCAAAAAAGGCTGCATATGTGGAATATGTGTGGTGTATCGTTCGGGCGTTTCTGCGGCACAAAGGGTTCAAAGAACACTCACGGCACAAAACTCAAAGAACGACCAATTTTGAAAACTTGAAATCACGTTTTTTTGTCTAATGCTTTATTTACTCTTATTTTACAAAAATTTTCCATTGCCTTTCAACGCGAGATTATCCTCACCTTGAGCAACCTACGAGAATCCAGCCCTGAGCTACGCACTCGCAGACTGCATATACTCACCAACGCCATTGCGGATGGCTCACACGAATGCCACACAAAAGGTTGCATTATACTCCAAGGAAGCGGAGTATCGGCCGAGCGATAATGTTCAAGGAACATCCCCTTGCTGTGCAACGCCATTGTTGAGCGCTCACATGAGCACCACACAAAAGTTTGCATGTACACCAAGGGCGCGGAGTACATGCCGAGCGATAGAGTTCAAAGAACACCCACTGCAGGGCACCTCCACTGCGGAACGCCCAGTGAACGCTACAAAGGCTGCCATATACAGAATGCTTGCGGGGTATCGTTCGAGCGATTGTGCGGCAAGTAGGCCGAGATCCCTGTTCCATGCAATTCAAGAAGCATATTCGCGATTATAATAATTCCCTGTCAATGGCATCGATGTGTGCTCAACTTGATGTTCCCCGTGGCGCCGGTCCTTATTTAGGAGGAATATAGTCAACAGAAACTAAGTTATATCCCCGTGTTTGATATTGGTGTAGGTTTCAAAAGGAAAATAACAAAAGTGAAACCATTTCCTTCAGACAAATGTTTGCTTCTAACTTATATAGCCCAGCGAAACATTGCGACGTATCATCCAGGCACATTCCTTTTTTTTAGGATTTGAAATTTGTTCGATATTGTAGAGTCCAGCAAGTTGCAGACAATTTAGGAGGAATATAGTCAACAGAAACTAAGTTCTAACCCGTGTTCAATATTGGTATGGGTTTCAAAAAGAAAAAGAAAGACTGGAGACTCTTTGGATAGAAATGTTTCCTCCTAACTTATATAGCCCAGAGAAACATTGCGGCGTATCAGCCACGCGATATTAAGCTGCTTTTAGGCTTTGGCAATTTTTTTCGACGTCCTAGAGTAGAGCAAGTTGCAGACAATTTAGGAGAAATATAGTCAACAGAAACTAAGTTCTTTCCCCAGGAAACTATTCTTGCGAGAAAGAGTTGCCTCTACTTAGATAGAGCCCAGTGAAACATAGCGACCATCAGCGAATATTGGAAAGACGCCTCAGGCGGCGGTAGCCGACTGGTTATCTAATATTCGTATATTTCCTATCGCACCTTCTCTACATAGCTACATATTCTAAGGTAAGTCTTTTATACTTTTTTACGGCGTAACCTTCTGGTACATATACATAATTGCGTTAGAAATGAGATGAAATATGTCTCCCTGTCTCTCTGTCCCTCTGTCTCTGTCTCTCTCTCTTCCTACTTTACCTGTTGCTTACCTCGTATTATTTCTAGAAGAACTTCGTTGTACCGGAGACCGAGGCGCAGACACTTGTGGAGAAGGGGGTTTCTGTGTAACTGACGGACGTCTGTGTCCTTTCGATGGAGAATGCACCAGCGGAGGTTTGTCGCCTAAATGATGTATAACCATTTATGTTTAACAATGTACCAATTGACTCTAGCAGAGGTAGCATATAGAAGTCAACAGTAGCATATTGTAATGCGAGTGATTTTACATGAGGGCCTCAAAGAGAAAAAGAAACATACGTAAACAAAGCAGTGAAATTTCTATATATTACCTAATAATGGATTTGACGGAATTTTGAAATTTTGAACAAATTTGAGTTCTCCTAATGATCCTCCTAATGATATTAAAGTCTCAAAATTTAGGAGAGCGGTCGATGATTCTATTCCTATGAGATCTACGGCGCGGGTTTGCTCACCCATCGGTTGTGGCGTATCTCCTCTGAACGGCGATCGCACTGTAAGTCTTTCTCTGTCGTCGCGCGGAGTTGCAATGAAATCCGCATCAGATTCTCTTACATCGGTTGGTGATAGATCTAAACGTAGTTAGTCAAAAAAATTTCCCCGATTTTGCTGTGATAAAACCCGGATTACTCAAACGTGGCAGCGAAAACCGCTTCGCATAATATGCAAACAAAATTGGGGAAAACTTTTTAAAAGTGGACCTGAGCCTTTAACATCATTATTTTACGTGTTTTATGTTTATGTGTATTTTACGTGTAAACTTGATCCACGGTGGTGAAAAAGTGTGTATTCGTCGCTCAAACTGATGTAGATAATGCAACGGCTCATAATAAACACTGTTATATAGCAAACATTTTTACAAGGAATTTTTTTCAATTTCTTTTTAATGTATGTAATTTCTTTTTAAAATATGCATATACGCTCACCTAGTGGTTCGAAAAGTTTCGGTGTCGCCAATGGCTCAATGCTTTCTTCATCGAATAGCGAAGTTGGTTTATGAATAGGGACCTCGTCCGAGTGATGGGGATCGTTCTGCAAATACGAATAACAGATATTAAAGCGAAACACAGACCGGGTTTTGAAACAAATCGCGTACGCCAGCATTCTTGTGCAGCTTATGCAAATGAACATAAATTAGAATAAAAAATCGAGCTAGATTCGAGCAAATTACCATAAATAGGTAAGACCTTAGTTGCCCACGGTGCGTTTCAAAACCCGGCCGGTATTTCACTTTAAACTTTGGGATCGCTCCGCGAAAGTTCAGGAAAGGGCAGCATTTGCCTTTTTTGCAAGCTCCTTTTATTTATTCTCCACTGTCTGTCTCCTCAACTTCATCACCTTGTGTCAAGATCGTTTTAATAATCTAGAAAATTTCTAATGATTTCAACAAAAAAAAATGCATACAGGAACATCCTCCAAAAGTCGGGGATCAATCGCCGCCAGTACATTTCCACGTAACGTTTTCATCTCGTCCTTGAGGTCTTGCGCACGTTGAAAATCTTCTTCCTAGATTGCAAATACTAATTATCGGTTAGCATTTTAAAAAGGAACTGTATGCTCAACGAAAACTTCTTTTCTGGTTTTCTTTGCACAACTTTGTAAAACTTTGTAAGACTTCAAACTATTTTTTCTTGAA
This sequence comes from Pelodera strongyloides, assembly GCA_036852015.1. Lineage (NCBI taxonomy): Eukaryota > Metazoa > Nematoda > Chromadorea > Rhabditida > Rhabditidae > Pelodera > Pelodera strongyloides. The sequence continues at coordinate 74,140 of JAANDG010000575.1, read as the reverse complement.
TTATTGTTATTTTTTCACCTGAAAAGATACTCAAAACTGCGTCAAATGTGAGCATCTTTAGATTTTTTAAAGACTTATTGATTTAATAATTTATCAATATCCCTACCTCCAGAGCCTCATTCTTATCTCTTTCTAGTTCTTCCATCTCTTTCTTGGCCTTCTTCAATAAGCGACTGGCACCTTGAGCTTGCTTGGCCAATTTGAAGTTTTCGCCCTAATTTTGTTGATTATAACGGGTTTCAACATTAGAATCAATCCTCAAAGAGCCTACGCCCTTCTTCATTTGAGTTTATCCTGGAACTTCTAATTTGAGCACCATTCTCGCTCTAATTTGGCACACTTCTGGCGATGTGCTAGATTTTTTACGGATCAAGTGTTTCTTACCACCAGAGCTCTTTGTTTATTTCTTTCCAAAAGTCGCTCAAATTCAACCATTTCCATAGTGTATCGATTGTCAACGAGTTGTGAAGCCGTGCGTAGGGTTTGAGAATCCTAAATTATTGATTTTTGAAAAAAGTGTATTGATTATGATGCTAACTGCTAACTACGAGCCTGAGAATTACAATTGATTCCAAACAAATTCACAACAGATTAATGTTTTTCTTGCGGATTTGGTGCAATTTCGGTCATGCAATACTGTATTTTTAATATGGTTTTCCATCTTAAAGGAGATATAAGTTACCACCTCTTCTGTATTTTCAACATCTTGAAACGAAGAAGTTTCTCTTGCATCCGGCACATATAGTCCAAAGAATCGGAGTTGGATTAGTCCAACCTTTAAATAAGAAACAAATCCCGAACGTTTTTTCTACGAGCGCATTAGTCTTTCAGAGTCTGAGCCGTGGTCATTTTATTTAAAAACAATGTGTCTCGTGTAGACGAGGGCGGCCCACCTTTTTCGGGCCCAGTGTAGGCCGCGCACCGGCCAAGTTTCCTCAGCGTTGGGTGCACGCACTATTGGCGCACACCAACGCGGTCTACGTTGCTTGGGTGATAGTCCTAGCTGTATTCCTTTATTTATTTTAACGACTTACTTGATTGTATGGGTTTGTGGATCGGTTCGGAAAATTTTCGTGAATTTTTATTTTAATCCGAGTCATCGTCTCGTCCATGTAAATTGTTTTTAACTCATGCTTGGCCGCAGAACTTTTCTTTTCTTTCAAGGCGACATCGCTGAATAAGATAATTAAAGAAAATTAAGACCCATAATGTGTCTAAAAGGGTAATTTTTAGCCTGACTTGGCACAACGCTTTACAATTACATATGTTAAAAACAACTTATTTAAGTAAACTGGCTGCAGACACTTTATAATTGTAAGATAATTAGCGTGATAATAAACGTATTAGCTTATCTACTCGCCATCGCTTAGGGTGTCGTAATACTTGGGATAATTTTAGGCAACTGTACAAAGGCTCACCCTAGTTGTTTAAAATTGCCTTGGCCATCGTCGTCGTCGAACTCAGATTTGTTCGTATGAATCTCTATTTTCCTGGCTGAAAGCAAGAGAAATGTGTAACACCATCGAAAGCACTTTATTTAGTTATTAAATAAAACCACAGGGTGTGTATCGATGAAATGATGAAAAGAAAGTAGTAATTTGATAATAACACAATGGAAATCTAGCGTATTTATAGGCAATGGCGTCAGGCATTTCAATTTCACTTCCTTACAAGGAAGTAAACAAAATGATGCAGTATCATCCTTTTGCCACAATATTACGGGTATTCCAAAACATATACTTTCTCAGAAATACTACATTTTTACTTTGGCAACCAATAAATGACTAACGTACGCACGAAAGTGTTGTGGCAAAGCAATTGCATCCTCTCGACGTTGGCACGACGTCGCATTTCGATAATTATTTCTTGTGGGTATTCACAATCCCTAAAAATACAACTAGAGTTGGGGTATGCCTCAAATTAAAACTATATACCTTTCCATTCAGCAAACTAACAATAAGTTAGAGCACATTTCAACCGGCAATTGCTTCTGCTGGAAAAAAACCTAAAGCAGAGGGAGAGTTGGCGCGCAAGCGGCGCAAAAAAGGGCGTGCTTATATCACGTGGCAACGAGTTAGCATGAAACACGCGCGCGAAACAGAAGCGGCGAACATGGATAATCACGCCGCTTGGGCGCCACACTTTAGGTAATAACAGAAACAAACTCGTCCGATATCCACGTTTCTGTGACCAACAGTTGTCGGTCAATGTCTTCATAATCCGTTTTTTCGTTCAGTTTTATCACACGGAAGTCGAGTTCTTGTGCCATTCTCTAATCATTAATCAATAAAGAGAATTTACCGAAAGGCGCATAAATATTTTAACATAATAAAAAGAAAATAAACTGACGAGAAAAAAGCACAACTATCTTTCCTGAATTATTAACATTCTTTTAATTCATTCAAAGCAAAATACAGGCCGGTTTTTGAAGCGCATCGTGGACAACATATTTCTTCACATATAAATTTAAACAACATATAAATTTAGCTCCATTTTTAATATAATTTATATTCATTTGCATAGGCTGCATAAGAATGCTGGTGTACTCGATTTGTTTCAAAAACCGGCCGGTTCATCTTATGATAGCTTAGCAATGGTGTCGAAAATATTCGCCAAACTAGATGTCGGAGAGTCTAGAGTATAAAAAAGGTAATAAAATGTAAACATTGTCATAACACGAAAACGAATACAAAAAATAGCTACTGATGCTGAAGTGCATATATTTCCCGATGGGACACCAGCTGCTTTTCTATCTTGTGTGTATGTGTATGTGTATATGTCGTTGCGCCGTCTGTCTCTATAACAATGCTTGGCAACCCGTTTCGTCCTCTCTTTCATGTATAATATTCGGTTTTTTAGTCAAAACACAGATACATATGTATACATATTAGGGTGAATTTGAGATGAAGCGGACATATAACTGCGAACATTGTTTATGTATAGTATTATCTAAAAACTAAACCACGATTTTTTGCTTTGGCTTGTTTGATAGCTACAATTGTAAAATAATAACATAACATAGAACAAAAAACTTTATCGCGAAATGTCACTAAACACAAAATGAGAAAACAAATATTAATTTACGAAAAAGCTTGAAGAAAGCAGATACACTAGCGCTAAAACATGATATTTTCTTCATTCGACATATAAAATGAATAAGTAGTGTATGGATCTTGTAGTATTTATAAAAAACAAACACTAGGCTCAAGTTAGAAATGCAATGGTTTCATAAAACAACAACATTTAGTATTAGCGGAAATGTTTATACACGCAGATCGACGACATGAAAGTCACCGGGACATTATAATTACTAGAAAATCAAATGTTCATAAAACGCCGACAGGAACGCTGACGCGGATCCATCGCTAACGGAAAAAATTGCTGACATCCACCCGAATTTACACTAGGTAATTCTCCAAACCGGATCTTCACGGAGACATACCATTGATTGTTTTCTGAACAAAAAAAAACAGGGTCTAGGCTTGGATTTATCGTTAGGCTTATATTCAGGCTTAGGCATATATTTAGAATTTGTTGGGAATCACCAATGGTACATCAGTACGTGTCAATTCGGGAGAAGTTTGGCAATTTATTAAATGAACAAATACAGAAAAAAATTGTGACCAAAATTAAAACAAAAAGAAAAAATCATCGAAAAACAAAGACTAGCGGGCTATACTTGATTAATAGGGAATGATTTTTCTTTGACGGAAACCAGCAATATTTGATGTCATATATGTAATGCATAACAATTGGTAATTTAAGGCCTATATTAATTAGAATATCAGAACTTTTTTTCAAATTCGAAACCTGTAATGATGTCGTGGTGCAAGATAATTGTGCTATAAAAAGTTTAGAAAATAGTAGTCTACTCAAACAAAGGAATAATTGAACTTTGTAAATGAATCAAAGCGTATATATAAGGCACTTATGAACGTTGAGCTGGTCACCGCGTAAAGCAGAATACATTAAACGAAATTAATAGAGTGATACAGTTACGTGGCTTAGGGTAAATAGATTTTCGGCTTTCAGACTTCGGGCTTGGGAAAAAATCAATAAACTTCAATGGAAGCCACATAACTTTTATTATGCCTTTAAAGGGAACAGACACCTAGGCTACAAGTACAGGACTATTAAACAATAATTAACTGGGTATCTATTCCCTTTAAAAATGAACATCAAAGTGGGGAAAACTTCTCGAGCCTGAGCGACATAATATGGATGGAATACCATGCTCGTAGTTACTGTAAGGAGCATTGTAAGGATTGTAAGAATTAAAAATTATACTATATAATTCCTGGTTTACTCTTCGCAGTGTACACATTCTAGTGTAACTGGTAGAACACCGCCGGTTAAGACGGCAACTTCTTGCGAACAGTGCATAGATTCTCGCGGGGCCATCGATAGAGAACACTAAATAGAATGAGTTATAACAAATATATATGCATAGGTTCAGAAGCTTAGCTAAGATATAGCTATAGCTAAGTTTCTGTCAGTTCGCATAATGAAAGGTTACATTGTGAATACATGTTCTCGAGATCTACAAGTTTTTTTTTATGAAATATTAATTTGGAAGTCCCGCGTGGGCATGGGTAGGAGACAAGGTTATTTATTTATTTAAATAATTGAAAAAGATAATTGACATTACTTACCGTTTGTAGTGTTGAGTCATATTGGGCCATCGAGCAACGCCTCTTGTAGCATTCTTGCGCACAGTGTCCCACTGATGTGACCTAAAGTAGGACGTTTAAAAATAATTTCCTTTAAAGGCGAACAGATCAACTGGTCTGTAATAAACTTCATGACTAGTCGTAAGAATTGACTTGGAAAAGAAATACAACTGTTTTTTTTGGCTACATTTGTTTGAAATAGGAGCACAGAAAAACTTACCTGTTCATGAACTGTGAATTTTGGGAGTTTTCGATCGGGTGTTACCGTTTTTATGTTGTATGTGCAAGCTGAAAACATATGTTTTAGTGAAGATACCATGGGTCGCATGTTTTATTTGTACATGACACTCTAAATACAATACGTTAAAGGAGGAGGCTCACGAGAATGAAGTGCTCGAATGGTTTCCTTTTATCGAAAGATGATTGATGGTATTTTATTTTACGATAGGTCATACGATAGGTTATTTTATTTGACTTCGAGTTCTTAGATTAATTAATTCCTCCAAACTAAAGCGCTGAACCTTATAATACTTGTTTTTTGGAAGATAAACCCATTATCCTTCGATAAAAAGAAACTATTTGAGCACGTCATTCTCGTGAGCCTCCTCCTTTAAGCACTTGATGCAAGTAGTAATAAATTCCTACAAAACAGTGGCTGTCGATGGTTTCTATTTTTCATGTGACTGTTTGTACGATAAACTTGCGAACTTGCGAACTAAAGTCACATGAATACCAAATAAGGAAGCAAAGTTCATCAGCTCAAGTTTGGAATAAAATACTGCACACAAGGTCGGAAGGCTGATAAGTCAAGGGAAAAAAAGAACCAAGAAATTTTTTGATCACCTGTACACCTGATACAAGATATGACAAATGGCGTGAACGATGCGTGTTGTGGAATAAAGTCGTCTCCATTTGCACAGAACTTCTCGTCGGCAGTTAGAAGGCAAACACCTTGTGAGATGTCACCGCCAGGCGATGGAATGAAACCAGCGGTTGTGCAGTTGGACTGGAAGAACAATATTTTTATAAAGTTATTTGGAATCTTCTTGTAGCCAAATAGTGATGCCACGGGAAATCGAATACGACGGAGCACGACCCTGCGCCACATTGTGGCCGGATAGGCATCAAACTCAAAGGACGTAAATTATGTAAATGTAGGAACCGTTTCAAAGCATTTCTTGGCGCAGTCGGCGGGGGTTCTGGCGGGAACGTCGTTGGTGATGTTAAGCCTTGGTAGGGAGCCGACAGGCAGTGTTTGGAACTCGAGACGGCCTCCACAATTGGGTGTTGTGCCTAAATATATTCAAGAATTACATGCATCATCCTTTGTCTTACTTTGAAGTGGTACGTTTTTAAACTTTTGCTGACCAAACTGCATTCCCATATGCGTGCAATCTATGATGACACAGCTTTAAAGGAATAAAAGGCCGGGGTATACTTGTGGGGACTTGAGGTGTCCCCGTCGTCTTAGTTAAACATCCATGATATTGTCCGAATAATAAGAAGCAACGTGGGTACATAGAAGAACTACCTTCTTGTGTCGGAGCAACCTTTACATCCAGACCTCCGATTTTAGTGATGTCAACTTGGTCCAATTGTGATTGAATGAAGGATCTATTATGCGCTAAACAGAGTTTTATTAGTAATCGATCTTTTAAACGAAATGTCATGTTACGTAAAGTGCTGAAACATGTAAACGTTAGGTTAGCGTGTAAGTATGTAAGTTATAACCACTTCACCGTTCACAAATTCCATAATTTTCTCTGTTGATTAGACAATTGATGTCTTTTTAATAAAATCAATACCCACACCGTGCTTCTCACAATTGGGCTCACATTCTTCACAGCCTTACTAAGATTTGACTGACGTATATATATGTTTCAATATTGGAATACTGTTTCTACACGTGTTATGTCATGTTGTTGCAGAACAGCCACCCATTAATAGCTGTCTCTTCCACAATGAACTCCACTTCACAAACACGTAGCTTTCTATGGAATCAAAAATTGGTCCCGACTGATACCGGACTCTGAATAGGTCAATGATTTTCACTCAAATTGTACGTGTTAACCTATAACCTCAAACAACAAACCACTCACCACACTTGAGACATGTGAGTTTGACAACTTGTTGTAGGTGCGTGAATCGCCATTCGGATGTTGTTTTCAAATCGCTGCCACACGGTTCTTTCTGTTCAAAGTGCATGAGGCAAACGGGGCGGGGGAAGCGGGTGAATGCGGCGACGGCACATCCCAGGCTGTAGCACATGTGCGCGCAATGGTGGACGGAGTAGGCGACAGCGTCCCTCTCGAAGTGTTGGGTGAGGTCCTTCAACTCCTCGGCCACGAACTCCACGCCACCAACCGGACACTCTAGACGTGAGTAAATCGGTTAGTAATGCATACGGTAAAATCAAACTGTGAGTGTATGAACTCTCGACTCGTACATTTTTAGGTAACTAACTGTACTCATGTTAAGCCTGCGTGATCTTCTTATTTTGTTTAGTCATGTTTGGTTAATGTAACTCCCGTTCGGTTAAATGCAGTGAATCGCAAAAGTACACCTAATTGTAAGGGTTTTTGTTAATGCAGATTTCCTCAAACTGTAAATGTAACTGCAAAGTCACGATTTCAAACACACTTCCAAGTTATGTATTAGTTCGATCACACTCAAAAATTGTGTAAAGTGGAAGCAAATTTTTGATGAGGTGCTATTTCTCTTTAAGTTTCGAGCCCTAATATTACTTTGTCCAAAAAGATTTCAAATAAATGCGCGAGTACCTACCTTCCTGTGTTTCCAACTTCCTTCCAACCGGCTCATTGTCCAGTCCAAGTCTAGGTCTCTTATTAATTAGGTCCTCAGCAGTTTGAGTGCTAGGCTTAGGTCTTCCGAATAAGACGTCCAGTCCTCCATCGGCCAATGTCTCAATTATGTCAGAAACGGCCTGCACCGGTGGTTCTGTGGTTGTGCCAGGAGTAGTTGTCGTTTCTGAATAAGAACATTTGGCTATAACTTCAATACCTCGGTTGCTGGTATTATTGCTTCATTAAAATGCTTTATTATCTGCACTTCGACAATGTGAGTATATGTGCGTTTACATTGTTTGATAGTAAAACCAGGAACACGTTCTGGCACAGTGTACGCTAAATGAAATATGGCGTGTTTCTGCTAAGTTTAGCTTGACGACTTTACTAGATGTAGTTAATCGTTTACAATAAAGCAAATACCTGACTGCATTTGCCGTAAACGAGCAAAGAAAGAGCTTACCCGGTTGTTCAGTTGTTGTTGTCGTTTCCTTGCCTTCTCCCTGTTTTCCCTTCTTGGTCTCATCGTAATAGTCACTCGAACCTGTAATGGACAGTTTTACAGTCCCATTCTTCTTATTTATTAGTATTTTTATTAAACATTTTCTCCTCAGATTGCCGTACTCTAGTGTGGTTCTGGATCAATTTAGTTTATATTCGAATTTTGCAATATTAGACAAGTTTCAGTTCCGCAAAACGGTCGGTGACTTTTTTTGCATGCAAAGCTTTCGGGATTGATACGGATATGTTACATTAGTGTTCTGCAGCAATTTTACATTTATTTCACTCACCATCATCTTCCTCCTCATCGTCTTCCTTCTTTGTAGTCGGTTCTGCTTCGGACGACTCGACGAAACCAACACTCAGTGGTCGCGATGTCGATTTAATCGCGGACTCAGCTGTTGTTTTTGCCAGTTCGGTGGTGGTCTCTTCCTCCTCGTTGCTGTAGTCGGTTTCTTGACTAACCCCGGTGTCTGTGACAAATGCTGGCATTGGAGAGGTTGACCCCAATTCTTCAACTGTTGTTTCTACATGCCCTTCTTCGCCACTTCCTTCTGAATAGTTTCAATCAATCCAGGAAACAATACGCCTGACATGTCACAAAAAAATAGAGGCAAACAACATATTGGGGGATTTCACTTGGAAATCCGTACGTGGACAGATATAGCACATTTTGTAATGTGCCACATTTTGTTGTTGTTGTGTTTGTTTTCAGCAAATGCTTTACGTCTCTGCTTTGCGTTGATTACGTCTTTGCTTTACGTCTTTGCTTTGCGCTCTAAATTGCGTTGATTCGATTTACCACTTTGGGTTGCTGTGTTTAATTTAGTCCTTTACAAGGATGTGTTCATAAAAAAGTCTGTTTAGAAATGTTCAGTATTACAATATATCCCACCTTCATTTTGAACCGACGTAAGCGTCTCTTCATCGTGTACGTCGCCCGGTTGCCCAGTAGATGTACCTTCAGTTGTTGACGGTGAAGTGGATTCAACAAATATTTCCTCTCCGGCTAGTGATTTTTCTGTAGTTGGCTGGTTCTCTTCGACTACCTCAGATGAGGAAGCGGCTTCTACTGGAGTGGTTGATTCTACTTCTTGTGTCAACGTTACAAATCCTTCGTCACCGTTTTCTTCGGTTGGAGGCGAAGTTACCTCTTCGGTGGAAGATGTCAACGTCTCTTCAGATGTTTCACTACTAGTCTGGGCAATAGACGAAGATTCCATGACAGTAGTTCCGTTCTCAGAAAACAGTTTGATATCGTCAGCTTTATGTGTGGACTCTTCAGCAGTGGCAGTAGAAACTTCCACAGCGGCTTCACTAGTTGTTGCTTCTTCCTCACTGGCCCCGGCGACAGTCGTTAGCTCTTCTGCAGATGGGGGCGTCGCTTTTTGCGCTGCGGCTGTAGCCGCTTCTTCCACTGCCTCGGTCGTAGCCTCCTTAGCGGATTCGGGCTCCTCGATAGCCGCTGTCGCCACTTGCTCGGTGGCTTCCGTGGTTGCCTCTTCTCCACTAGACTCTATGAAAGTTGCGGATTCCTCAGCAGCAATTGTTTTTTCTGTTGGCGAAGTAGTGGACTCAGCCGCAGCGTTCGTCATTTTCTCAGCCTTGACGACTGCGGGTTCGTGATCAATCGCTTCGGCAATAGAAGTTTCTTCAGTCGCTAGTGTTGTTACCTCTTCTCCACTTGCCTCAGCAGCAGTCGTTGACTCTTGTGCTGTTGGAGTAGTTGCTTCTTCTGCTGCCTCAGCTGTAGCTTCCTCGCTGCCTTCAGATGCGGACTCCTCAGTAGCCGGTGTCGTCGCTTGCTCGGTGGCTTCAGCTGTTGCCTCTTCTCCACTAGACTCAGCAAAATTCGTTTGCTTTTCCGCAGTTAAAGTAGTCGTTTCTTCCGCTGCCGCAGTAGCCGCTTCTTCGGTTGCTTCAGATGTGGTCTCCTCAGTAGCCGCGGTCGTAGCTTGCTCGGTGGCTTCAGTGGTTCCCTCTTCTTCACTGGCCTCTGCGACAGTTGTGGATTCCTCAGCAGCTGTTGTTTCTTCTGTTGGCGATGTAGTAGACTCAGCTGCGGTGTTGGCCACTTTCTCAGCCTTGACGACTGCGGGTTCTTCGTCGATCGCTTCGGCAAGAGAAGTTTCTTCTGTCGGTTGTGTTGTTGTCTCTTCTCCACTGGCCTCAACAACAGTCGTTGGCTCTTTTGCTGGTGGAGCAGTTGCTTCTTCTCCTGCCTCAGTCGTAGCTTCCGCAGCGGCTTCAGATTCGGATTCCTCAATAGCCGATGTCGACACTTGCTCGGTGGCTTCAGTTGCTGATTCTTCTCCACTGGCCTCAGCAACAATCGTTGGCTCTTCTGCTGGTGGAGCTGTTGCTTCTTCTCCTACCTCAGTTGTAGCTTCCGCAGCGGCTTCAGATTCGGATCCCTCAATAGCCGATGTCGACACTTGCTCGGGGGCTTCAGTTGTTGTTTCTTCTCCACTGGCCTCAGCAACAGTTGTTTTCTCTTCTGTGGTTGGAGTAGTCGCTTCTTCCGCTGCAGCTGCAGCCGCTTCTTCCGTTGCCTGAGTAGTACCTTCTTCAGTTGCTTCAGAGGCGGACTCTTCAGTAACCGACGTCGTAGATTGCTCGTTGGCTTCCGTGGTTGACTCTTCTCCACTAGACTCAGAAACAGTCGTTTGCGCTTCTGCGATTTGAGTAGTCGCTTCTTCCGGTGCCTGAGTAGTAGCTTCTTCAACCGCTTCTGCTGCGGACTCTTCGGCTGCTGCGGTCGTAGCTTGCTCGGTGGCTTCCGTACTTGCCTCTTCTTCACTGGCCATGGTGACAGTTGTGGATTCCTCAGCAGCTGTTGTTTCTTCTGTTGGCGATGTAGTCGACTCAGCCGCGGTGTTGGCCAATTTCTCAGCCTTGACGACTGCGGGTTCTTCGTCAATCGCTTCGGCAAGAGAAGTTTCTTCTGTCGGTTGTGTTGTTGCCTCTTCTCCGCTGGCCTCAGCAACAGTCGTTGGCTCTTTTGCTGGTGGAGCAGTTGCTTCTTCTCCTGCCTCAGTCGTAGCTTCCGCAGCGGCTTCAGATTCAGATTCCTCAGTAGCCGATGTCGACACTTGCTCGGTGGCTTCAGCTGTTGCCTCTTCTCCACTAGCCTCAGATACAGTCGTTTGCTCTTCTGCGGTTGGAGTAGTCGCTTTTTCCGATGCAGCTGTAGCCGCTTCTTCCGTTGCCTGAGTAGTACCTTCTTCAGTTGCTTCAAATGCGGACTCTTCAGTAGTCGATGTCGTAGATTGCTCGGTGGCTTCCGTGGTTGACTCTTCTCCACTAGACTCAGAAACAGTCGTTTGCGCTTCTGCGATTTGAGTAGTCGCTTCTTCCGCTGCCTGAGTAGTAGCTTCCTCAGCGGCTTCCGCTGCGGACTCTTCGGCTGCTTCGGTCGTAGCTTGCTCGGTGGCTTCCTTGCTTGCCTCTTCTCCACTAGCCTTTATGAATGTTGTGCCTTCCTCAAATACTGTTGTTTCTTCTGTTGGCGATGTAGTAGACTCAGCCGCGGTGTTGGCCACTTTCTCAGCCTTGACGACTGCGGGTTCTTCGTCAATCGCTTCGGCAAGAGAAGTTTCTTCTGTCGGTTGTGTTGTTGCCTCTTCTCCACTGGCCTCAGCAACAGTCGTTGGCTCTTCTGCTGGTGGAGCAGTTGCTTCTTCTCCTGCCTCAGTCGTAGCTTCCGCAGCGGCTTCAGATTCGGATTCCTCAATAGCCGATGTCGACACTTGTTCGGTGGCTTCAGTTGCTTGGTCTTCTCCACTTTCCTCAGCAAAAGTCGTTTGCTGTTCTGCGGTTGGAGTAGTCGCTTCTTCCGCTGCAGCTGTGGCCGCTTCTTCCGTTGCCTGAGTAGTACCTTCTTCAGTTGTTTCAGATGCGGACTCTTCAGTAGCCGATGTCGGAGATTGCTCGGCGGCTTCCGTGGTTAAATCTTCGCCACTAGCTTCAGCAACAGTCGTTTGCTCTTCTGCGGTTGGAGTAGTCGCTTCTTCCGCTGCAGCTGTAGCCGCTTCTTCCGCTGCCTGAGTAGTCGCTTCTTCAGTTGCTTCAGCTGCGGACTCTTCGGCAGCCGCGGTCGCAGCTTGCTCGATAGCTTCCGTGCTTGCCTCTTCTCCACTAGCGTTCGTCATTTTCTCAGACTTGACGACTGCGGGTTCGTGATCAATCGCTTCGGCAATAGAAGTTTCTTCAGTCGCTAGTGTTGTTACCTCTTCTCCACTTGCCTCAGCAGCAGTCGTTGACTCTTGTGCTGTTGGAGTAGTTGCTTCTTCTGCTGCCTCAGCTGTAGCTTCCTCGCTGCCTTCAGATGCGGACTCCTCAGTAGCCGGTGTCGTCGCTTGCTCGGTGGCTTCAGCTGTTGCCTCTTCTCCACTAGACTCAGCAAAATTCGTTTGCTTTTCCGCAGTTAAAGTAGTCGGTTCTTCCGCTGCCGCAGTAGCCGCTTCTTCGGTTGCTTCAGATGTGGTCTCCTCAGTAGCCGCGGTCGTAGCTTGCTCGGTGGCTTCAGTGGTTCCCTCTTCTTCACTGGCCTCTGGAGTAGTCGCTTCTTCCGCTGCAGCTGTAGCCGCTTCTTCCGCTGCCTGAGTAGTCGCTTCTTCAGTTGCTTCAGCTGCGGACTCTTCGGCAGCCGCGGTCGTAGCTTGCTCGATGGCTTCCGTGCTTGCCTCTTCTCCACTAGCCTCTATGAAAGTTGCGGATTCTTCAGCAGCTGTTGTTTCTTCTGTTGGCGATGTAGTAGACTCAGCCGCGGTGTTGGCCACATTCTCAGCCTTGATGACTGCGGGTTCTTCTTCAATCGCTTCGGCAAGAGAAGTTTCTTTTGTCGGTTGTGTTGTTGTCTCTTCTTCACTGGCCTCAGCAACGGTCGTTTTCTCTTCTGCTGGGAGAGCTGTTGCTTCTTCTCCTGCCTCAGTCGTAGCTTCCGCAGCGGCTTCAGATTCGGATTCCTCAATAGCCGATGTCGTCACTTGCTCGGTGGCTTCAGCTGTTACCTCTTCTCCGCTGGCCTCTGCCACCGTGTTTGGTTCTTCAGCTGCTGTTGTTTCTTCTGTTGGCGATGTAGTAGACTCAGCCGCGGTGTTGGCCAATTTCTCAGCCTTGACGACTGCGGGTTCTTCGTCAATCGCTTCGGCAAGAGAAGTTTCTTCTGTCGGTTGTGTTGTCACCTCTTCTCCACTGGCCTCAGAAACAGTCGTTTGCTCTTCTGCGGTTGGAGTAGTCTCTTCTTCCGCTGCAGCTGTAGTCTCTTCTTCCGCTGCCTGAGTATTTGCTTGTTCGGTTGCTTCAGTGGTTGACTCTTCTCCACTGGCCTCAGAAACAGTCGTTTGCTCTTCTGCGGTTCGAGTAGTCTCTTCTTCCGCTGCAGCTGTAGCCTCTTCTTCCGCTGCCTGAGTATTAGCTTGTTCGGTTGCTTCCGTGGTTGCCTCTTCTCCACTGGCCTCCGAAACAGTCGTTGGCTCTTCTGTAAATGGAGTTGTCGGTTCATCGGCTGCCTCAGTCGTAGCCTGTTCAGTTGCTTCAGATACGGACTCCTCAGTAGCAGCCGTGGTAGCTTGCTCCGTTGCTTCAGCTGTTGCCTTTTCTTCACTGGCCTCTGCGACAGTTGCGGGTTCTTCAGCATCAGTAGTTTCTTCCGGTGGCGGTGTAGTGGACTCAGCCGCAGCGGTGGCCATCTCCTCCGCCTTGACGACTGCGGGTTCGTCAATCGCTTCGGCAATAGTAGTTTCTTCTGTCGGTTGTGTTGTTGCCTCTTCTCCACTGGCCTCAGCGACAGACGTTGGCTCTTCTACCGTTGGAGTGGTGGCTTCTTCGGTTGCCTCAGTAGTAGCTTGCTCAGTGGCTTCCATGGCGGATTCCTCAGTAACCGATGGCTCGGTGGGGGTTGCGACTTCTCCGCTTGATTCAGTTACCACTGTCGGTTCTTCAGGCGCCTCAGTAGTTGCTTGCCCAGTTGCTTCAATTATCACCTCTTCTCCACTGGCCTCAGCAACAGTCGTTGACTCTTCTGCTGCTGGAGCAGTTGCTTCTTCCGCTGCCACTGTCGTAACCTCCTCAATGGCTTCAGGTATGGACTTTTCAGTGGCCGCTGTCGTCGCTTGCTCAGTGACTGCGCTTGACGCCACTTCTCCGCTAGCCTCTGCCACAGTTGTGGATTCCTCAGCACCGGTAGTTTCTTCTGGTGGCGGTGTAGTGGACTCAGCCGCAGCGTTGGCCATCTCCTGAGCCTTGACGACTGCGGGTTCCTCGTCAATCGCTTCGGCAATAGTAGTTTCTTCAGTAAGCTGTGTTGTTGCCTCTTCTCCACTGGCCTCAGTAACAGACGTTTGTTCTTCTGCCGTTGAAGTGGTGGCTTCTTCGGCTGCCTCAGTAGTAGCTTGCCCAGTGTCTTCAGTTGCGGATTCCTCAGTAACCGCTGGCTCGATGTCTTCAGGGGTTGCCTCTTCTCCGCTTGATTCTGATACCACTGTCGGTTCTTCAGGCACCTCAGTAGTTGCTTGAATTATAACCTCCTCTCCACTGGTCTCCGAAACGGTCGTTGGCTCTTCTGCAGATGGAGTTGTCGATCCATCCGCTGCCTCGCTTGCAGCCTCTTCAGTTGCTTCAGATACGGACTCATCAGTAGTCGCTGTCGTCGCTTGATCAGTGGTAGTCGTCGCCTCTTCATCACTGGTCTCTGCTACAGTTGTCGGTTCTTCAGATGCCTGAGAGGTAGCTTGCTCCGTGGCTTCAGTTGTTGCCTCTTCTCCGCTGGCCTCTGCGACAGTTGTGGGTTCCTCAGCACCAGTGGTTTCTTCCGGTGGCGGTGTAGTGGACTCAGTCGCAGCGTTGGCCATCTCCTTGGCCTTGACGACAGCAGGTTCTTGATCAACCACTTCGGCAAGAGAAGTTTCTTCTGTCGACTGGGTTGTTACCTCTTCATCACTGGTCTCTGCTACAGTTGTCGGTTCTTCAGATGCCTGAGAGGTAGCTTGCTCCGTGGCTTCAGTTGTTGACTGTTCTCCACTGGCCTCAGAAACAGTCGTTTGCTCTTCTGCGGTTGGAGTAGTCTCTTCTTCCGCTGCAGCTGTAGCCTCTTCTTCCGCTGCCTGAGTATTAGCTTGTTCGGTTGCTTCCGTGGTTGACTCTTCTCCACTGGCCTCCGAAACAGTCGTTGGCTCTTCTGTAAATGGAGTTGTCGGTTCATCGGCTGCCTCAGTCGTAGCCTCCACAGTGGCTTCAGATGTGGACTCTTCAGCTGCCTGAGTGGCAGTTTGCTCCGTTGCTTCAGTTGTTGCCTCTTCTCCGCTGGCCTCTGCGACCGTTGTCGGTTCCTCAGCATCGGTAGTTTCTTCCGGTGGCGGTGTAGTGGACTCAGCCGCAGCGTTAGCCATCTCCTCAGCCTTGACGACTTCGGGTTCTTGATCAGTCGCTTCGGCAGTAGCAGTTTCTTCAGTCGGCTGTGTTTTTCCCTCTTCTCCACGGGCCTCAGCAAGAGTCGCTGTCTCTTCTGCCGTTGGAGTGGTGGCTTCTTCCGCTGCCTCAGTAGTAGCTTGCTCAGTTTCTTCAGTTGCGGATTCCTCAGTAACCGCTGTCGTCGCTTGCTCGGTGGCTGCAGGGGTTGCCTCTTCTCCACTTGATTCTGTTACCACTGTCGGTTCTTCAGGTGCCTGAGTGGTTGCTTGCTCAGTTGCTTCAACTATCACCTCTTCTCCACTGGCCTCTGAAACAGTCGTTGGCTCTTCTGCAGATGGAGTTGTCGAATCATCCGCTGCCTCACTCGTAGCCTCTTCAGTTGCTTCAGCTGCGGACTCCTCAGTAGCCGCTGTCGTCGCTTGCTCTGCGGCTTCAGTTGCAGTGGTTTCCTCTTTTCCACTGGGCTCTGCTACACTTGTCGCTTCTTCAGCTGCCTGAGTGGTTGCTTGCTCCGTGGCTTCAGTTATTGCCTCTTCTCCACTGGCCTCTGCGACAGTTGTGGGTTCCTCAGTACCTGTAGTTTGTTCCGGTGGCGGGGTAGTGGACTCGGCAGCAGCGTTGGCTTTCTCCTCAGCCTTGACGACTGCGGGTTCTTGATCAATCGCTTCTGCAATAGTAGTTTCTTCAGTCGGGTGTGTTGTTGCTTCTTCTCCGCTGGCCTCAACAACAGTCGTTGACTCTTCTGCTGTTGGAGCAGTTGCTTCTCCCGCTGCCTCTGTCGTAGCCTCCTCAGTGGCTTCAGTTGCGGATTCCCCGGTAGCCGATGACGTCGCTTGCTCTGTGACATCAGTAATAGCCTCTTCTCCTGCGACAGTTGTGGATTCCTCAGCAGATGTGGTTTCTACGGCGGTAGCTTCTTCTTCTGCATGCGCGGTGGTAGCCTGCTCAGTAGCTTCAGATGTGGGCTCCTCAGTAGCCGGTGACGTCGCTTGTTCGGTGGCTACTGTTGTTGCCTCTTCTCCACTGGACTCAGCTACAGTTGCTGCAGTTGATGTTCTCTCTTCTTCCGCTGCAGCAGTGGTCGCTTCTTCCGCTGTTTCAGTCGTAGCCTCATTAGCGGCTTCAGACTCCTCAGCACCCACGCTCGTTACTTCCTCAGTAACTTCGGTTAATGTCGCTTCAGTTGTTGTTTGTTCTTCTCCACTTCCTTGGTCATGGCTGCTTGCTACGACAGGCGGCACTAAATATGCAGTCGTAAATATTTGGATACGGCGCTCGTTTTTACAGGCTGGACTCTATGGTTACATAAGAATTTTTTGATAAAGAAATGATGATTTTTTTTTATCAAAATACAACTACCTTTTTCCTTGCCAGTTCCAGCAACAATGTCGAATCCACTTTCCGAAGGTGAATGTGGCGCTGAAATTTCGGTAATTTAATGCACATTCGGTATAAAAATAGGTGCATATTCTGCTAAATTCAATTATTTGCCAAGAGTTGTGTGCGAAAATCGACTTCCTGGAATATTTTCTATTCGAGACATCGAACAACATACCACAGCTAACACAGTGCACCCAAACGGTGTCGTCCGACGTCTCGTGTATCTTCAGTGGTCCTTTGCCACAGTACGGTCGGTCACCATATCCAAGAACGCATTCGTTTGTGCTTGGATCGAAGAGAGCTCCAGTGCATCCGTCCTACAAAAAGCTGAATGTCCACCAAAACAAAACAAATCCGTTACATGAAAGTTACCTACACCGCGCGCGATAAAATCAAAACTAGGAATGCTTCTTTTCTAAAAAGTTTGATATTTCCATAAAAATGTGACACACAAGAGACAGTTGTATGCATAGCGAGGACACACGAGAGGCAGCTGTATGGATATCGAGATTTGTAAGGCAAGCATATTTAGACCCAATAATGTTGTGCCTCTATCTGGTAGCAGAATAGAAAAAGTACCTGGTAGCAGAATTTGGCGCATTCATCTGCCGTTTTTGTCTTGACATGGTTATCGAACGAGGACGTAAAGTCGACGGGTCGAGCGTCCAAAGGATCGGCTTGGAACCGGATAATACATCCTGAAAATCTAACAAGATTTACCTTTGCAGTGAAGCGATGAACCGATGAATGCATTTTTAGACTGTTTACGCAACCTCTACATAAATATTCCGGTTCTCAACGTTGTGCGTTTAGAAATCGTGTGTTCGTACCGTTTTCGATCAGCAATTCTCCAGAACCAAGACTTCCTTCCGAAGATTCGACTGTTTCGGGTGTGGTTGTCTGCGCAGTCTCCTCAGTGGTAGATGGTTCTTTCTCTGCGGCAGTTGTGTCTTCTTCAGCTTCGCTGGTCGTAGCTTGTTCTGCTTCTGCGGTTGTTCCTTCCGGTTCAGCAGCTGTTTGCTCTTCACCACTTGATTCAATCGTTGTCGCCTCACTAGCTGGCTCATCTGTCTTTTCCGTGGTGGTTTCATTCTCGCCAGCTTCTGTTGTGGCTTCACTCGTGGGTTCATTTGTTGTTGCTTCTTCGGCGGCAGTGGTTGTTTCGACTGCGGCTTCAGTGGTGCTTTCTGCTGGCTTTTTCTTGTTTCCGACTGAAAATTTATTTGAATACTTCATTCATTTCTACATTGCACTTTCAACATTACTTCGTAATTCATTATCTATTTGATTGATTTTGGAAAAAGAGGGCTTAGTTATCAAAAGAATCAAGAATCTCTCTACAAATATTCATCGCCTAACAAAGTATCGAGAAGAAAACGGCAACTTACAACAGCTGACGCAGTGAACCCAAGATAGCTCCTTGGTAACATACACATCCACAGTTTCTTCACCGGGTGCGCAATAACGTGGTCCATCATACGCCAATTGGCAAGACTGCTCGTCTGGATTGAAGAGAGCTCCAGTGCAGCCGTCCTAAGCGGACATATATATTGTTGATCTCAAACTCTGCTATCAACTTATGAACACATAAATATCGCTCTGTTCGGTATTCCATTTCGATACAAACCTGGAAACATTGCGTGGCGCAAATTTCCGCAGTTTCGGCGATGAGTTTGATCTCGAAGCCGGCAGTTATGTTGGCTGGCTTTTCGGTCAGTGGTCTTGCTTGGAATTTGATCAGGCAATCTAAATATATGCCAGCTTATCAATCAACTCACTAGGCGTCCTTGCGAGAAATCCTACCTATTATTTAGAATGACGCTACTATATGACGGAATAGGAAAACCATGCTACAAGTTCCATTAGAGATGCTCCCCGCACATCCGCCCAACAAATCCTGAAGTATTTTCGGTTCAGGGCATAGTAATAAGCACGAGGATTAATCCACTAACGTCCTGTTCCTTCGACGTCCTGACTGGCAGCGAGATGTGTCGATGTTTCCTCTGCTGGTTCAATGGTACCAGCTGCAGTCTCACCTAAATTGCGCTTGAATCACAATTCCATAGTTCATACTGAATGAACATGAACTGTAGTAAGTACGCCGACTGTTCAGTATTACTTAAGTACTCATTATACAACGGTGTGTCAATAAATCGATTGCCTATCTATATGAGTTACCCACCGGAAGAATTCTCCTCTTCTAGGGTGGTGGAGGATGTCGGTTCCGAGGTTGATTCGGTTGCGCTTGTCGCCTCCGATCCAGGAGTGCTTTCCTCTGGTTTTACTGTGGTAGCAGTGGGTTCGGCAGCAACTGTAGCTTCGTCAGTGCTTGCAATGGTCGTAGTCGTTGTTTCTTCCGCTTCAGATGTCGACGGTTTCTTCTTGTTTCCAACTAAAGTGAAAATACGGATTTTGCATGGAGAACACATCATGTTTTTAATTGAATATAGTATATATGCATGAACGGTAATGTGGACTTCCACTTTACAACTTACAGCAACTGACGCAGTGAACCCAGCTGAGCTCATCAGTGACATACACATCAACGTTTTGCTCTCCCGGAGCACAATAACGTGGTCCATCGTATGCTAGTTGGCAAGACTTCTCCTGTGGATTGAAGAGGGCTCCGGTGCAACCGTCCTGTAATGTAAGTGGCAATGTGGCTACCAATTGGTTATCATGTTATGCAATTAGATAATTTATTATGTTATTGCATTTGAATGTAAAGGCGAACCTGGAAGCACAGAGTAGCGCAAATTTCCGCAGTCTCAGATATTAATTTCGTCTCAAATCCTGCGGTGATATTTGTGGGCTTTTCGGTCAGCGGTCGTGCTTGGAACTTGATCAGACAATCTAAATGATTCAACATGCGGAGACCGTTACGTAGTACATACACACTAAATTTCTGTTATCGTGTTCATTCTCATGGAGCAAAATACATATTGTGCAGATTCGTCTATGGAAAAAACACACGTCCAGTTCCTTCGATCTCCTCACTGACAGCGAGATGTGTCGATGTTTCCTCAGTCGGTGCAATAGTACCAGAAGCGATCTCACCTAAATTTGTTGCGTTTTAGACGCTTTCTATTTCCGTAGTCCATATGGCATGAAATGCATCAAGGGCGCTCGCGCCCTATATCACGTAATGTGTTCACATTATATACATAAGTCCATATCCATAAGGGGTGTATCCATAAGACTTATGTCTATCGATACTGATCACCCACCGGAAGAAGTCTCCTCTTCTGGAGTGGTGGAGGATGCCGGTTCAGAGGTTGCTTCGGTTGCGCTTGTCGCCTCCGATCCAGGAGTGCTTTCCTCTGGTTTTACTGTGGTAGCAGTGGGTTCGGCAGCAACTGTAGCTTCGTCAGTGCTTGCAATGGTCGTAGTCGTTGTTTCTTCCGCTTCAGATGTCGACGGTTTCTTCTTGTTTCCAACTAAAGTGAAAATACGGATTTTGCATGGAGAACACATCATGTTTTTAATTGAATATATATGTATGAACGGTAATGTGGACTTCCACTTTACAACTTACAGCAACTGACGCAGTGAACCCAGCTGAGCTCATCAGTGACATACACATCAACGTTTTGCTCTCCCGGAGCACAATAACGTGGTCCATCGTATGCTAGTTGGCAAGACTTCTCCTGTGGATTGAAGAGGGCTCCGGTGCAACCGTCCTGTAATGTAAGTGGCAATGTGGCTAACAAATGGTTATCATGTTATGCAATTAGATATTTTATTATGCTATTACAATTGAATGTAAGGCGAACCTGGAAGCACAGAGTAGCGCAAATTTCCGCAGTCTCAGATATTAATTTCGTCTCAAATCCTGCGGTGATGTTTGTGGGTTTTTCGGTCAGCGGCCGTGCTTGGAACTTGATAAGACAATCTAAATGATTCAACATGCGGAGACCGCTACATAGTACACATACACTAAATTTCTGCTATCGTGTTCATTCTCATGGAGCAAAATACATATTATGCAGCTTCTTCTATGGAAAAACACACGTCCAGTTCCTTCGATCTCCTCACTGACAGCGAGATGTGTCGATGTTTCTTCAGCCGGTGCAATTGTACCAGCAGCGATCTTACCTAAATTTGTTGCGTATTAGACGCTTTCTATTTCCGTAGTCCGTCCATATGGCATGAAATGCATCTAAGGCGTTCGCGATCTATGGCACGTAACGCGTCACATTATATCCATAGGTCCATATCCATATCCAGTGTATCCATAAGTCTAATATCTAACGATACTGATGCTCACCGGAAGAAGTCTCCTCTTCTGGAGTGGTGGAGAATGTCGGTTCAGAGGTTGATTCGGGTGTGCTTGTCGCCTCTGACCCAGGAGTGCTTTCTTCTGGTTTTGCTGTGCTTGCACTAGGCTCGGCAGCCACCGTAGCTTCCTCTGTGCTTGAAATCGTCGTAGTCGTTGCTTCTTCCGCTTTAGGTGCCGACGGCTTCTTCTTATTTCCAACTAAAGTGAAGATACGGATTTTGCATGGAGAGTTTTTCCTTGAATATATATGATGAACGGTAATGTGGACTTCCACTTTACAACTTACAGCAACTGACGCAGTGAACCCAGGTGAGCTCTTCGGTAACGTACACGTCAATGTTTTGCGCTCCCGGAGCACAATAGCGTGGCCCATCGTATGCTAGTTGACAAGACTTTTCCTGTGGATTGAAGAGGGCTCCGGTACAACCGTCCTGTAATTGACATGGCAATGTGGCTCTAACAAGTTGTCAGCCGGTTATAAAATAGAAGAATTAGTTATGCTAACATTTGGACATAAATGCGAACCTGGAAGCACAGAGTAGCACAAATTTCTGCAGTCTCAGATATTAATTTCGTCTCAAATCCTGCGGTGATATTTGTCGGTTTTTCGGTCAGCGGTCGTGCTTGGAACTTGATGAGGCAATCTAAACGATACACACAGTGGTCGCTTCACTACTTCATACACTTTTTCTCAGCGAGCTCAGTCCCGTACAGAAGCATACATATTATACAACTTCGTCTATGAAAATACCCACGTCCAGTTCCTTCGATATCCTCACTGCTGTCTTGGGGCGCCGAAGTAGTCTCCACTTCGGTGGTTGTCGTTTCTTCCTCTCCTAGAATAAATATCCTAGTGCATATTACATGCAAACCTATAGTCTACTGTATGTTCAATGACGAAAGTATGCTAACACTAAATTACAAACTAGCGTACCAGATGCTGTAACAGATTCGGGTGTCTCGGTTCCAACAGTTGTTCCTTCTGGTGCCTCGGTACCAATGGTTGTTTCTGCTGGCCCTGCTGTCGTGATTTCTTCGGCAGCAGCCGTGGCTCCCTCTTCTCCTGACACCTGTTCACCTTCTCCAGTCAATGTTGTTTCTTCTTCTGAATTTGTGGAAGGAGTCACGTGCTTCCATACGCTTGAATTTGTTGTCGGAATTGCTCGTGTAGTCGTCTCACCTTTAGAAATTTGTATTTCATCACAGGCATATCCCAGTCTATTAGTTCTTGGACTTGCTTTATTTATGTTGTATTAAGAGCCCACAAGTGTGAGTCGCTTTATATATTGATCAAACCGCGCCGCCAAAGAGTAAAATTTATAAAAAAATTGATACATCCTAACCTTCCGTTGCAGTCGTTGTCTCGACTGGTGCTGCAGTTGTCAGCTCGTTAGATTGCGAAGGTGCACGTTGTGGAACATCAGCTGTCAGCATGATGTCTTTTTCGGGGCCTGTTAGAGAACAATATTTCATTTCATTTAGTAATACAATACAAGACATGGGTGATAAACCAGGGCTATTTTTATACCTATTATAACATATTTGCTACATTTATATTTAATTGTACAAGCGCGACCCCGCGTATTCAACCTTGTTGCTAGCTCATTGCCCAGAATTAGCAATATAAATGAAAGACTGAACCAAACAAGGAAATCGTGAAGCTTACTGCATCTGAAGCACTGGATTACGATGTCGTTCTCCGAGTTGAACATGGATACGAGGTCTCCTTTGGCATCACAACGTTCCTTTCTCGCCTCTCCCATTCTGCACTCTTTTGTTGAGGAAGAGTAAACTGCCTCGGTACATCCGCCACGGAAACATAGAGCGGCACACTTGTGAATGCTAAATACAATGGATTGCATTACCCAACAAAGCTTTCCCAAGAGGGGAAACAAACTAGCAAACAGAAAAGGAACCCTCCAAAACCAAGCAATGGATACAAAAGTACTGCAGTAGCGTAAGAAAGAGAAAACACCAGAAGGTAAAAACCGTCTTATTCAAACGTGCCATATGACAAGATAGAAAACAGGTCATGTACAAATTATAAACATTAACATAAACATACATATAAAATGATTGCAGTAATGAAAAGCACTACTTTGAAGGAGATCAATCAAAGCACGGACCTGTCCACTTTCTTCACGTCGTAGTGTTTAACTTCCGCGGGATTTCGTTCTTCAGCTACTTGGAACTTGATCACACAAGCTTAATTGAAATAATTTATTTAATTTAGAAAATTTGTTTATCCTTATTAAATACAGGGTTTTCCAATGGTAGATTCATGTAAGCGTATTTTTGAATACAATGATTTAGGAGTGGTCACAAACGTTGACCAGCTTTCAATCTCAATCTAGGTCGAAACAAAGCTTGAACTTAAATAAAATAAATAAAATAAAATTCAACAAGAGCTCAAGCGCGCGTTAAGGATTATAAATCTGCTACCGTGGCATTTCATGCATTTAAAGTTCTTCTTCATGCAATATTAATTTAATAAATAAAATGGGGTTCTTGTTAGGACAACGCACTGACAAACTAATGTACAAACACTCAACGAATTTTCAACACGTCAAATTTACATGGGACTGACTTGAACAACTAAATGAAGCACACGCAAACTGTACACAATATTAAACTAGACTACAACTAAACTACCTTCGAACTGCGAAACTACACATGCAGATGACAACTACCAAGCAAAGCAATCTTATTATATAAAGGAGAAGAGTTTGTCACGGGTTTGTTTTTATGTGCACAACGAAATCCCTTCATAAAGAAAAATTCTTCGATCGGAAGAGCATACAAAATCTTTATCGCTGGCGAGATTCGAACCCACAGCAGCGCACAACCTCTCGATTCACAGTCCAACGCTCTACCGGTTGAGCTATGCTAGCTTATCACAAGAGTAACAATCTGCTCTACATAGAGCCCTTCAATGGCAAATTTGCATGCTAGCATTAGTCGAGTGGAGATCCAAACTGATTAGTATACGTTTCCACAATCAGAGACGTGTGAATGTAAGTGGCACGGAAGAGAAAGAGACGAGAGTTAACTTTTTACGTTTTAGCACTTCTTTTTTTAAATAGGGAAACAATCGGCCGAAGGCCGATTCCTCCAGTCGGAGAAGAGCCCGTAGGGCTCTTCGAACGGCTGGTCCTATAATAATCGAAAAGCGTTACCTTTTTCTTCACTCAGTACCAAGTTGTGAGGGTGATCTTCTATATCTAACTCTCCCTCTCTATATATGTGTCTCTCCTAACTCTCAATCGCCTTTCTCTCAAACCGTCTGTGACATCAATACGCACTACAGCTCTCTCGTTCGTTCTCTCAAATCTCTCATTTAGAAAGCTAGACTTTCTGAAAAAGGCCAATGACCCATACAGACGCATTCCAAAACTTCAGACAGCACTGTGTGCCCAGAACAGAACAGAACATCTGAACATCATCCTGAAACTAAACAAAATATTGCGTTCCATGCAACCCAAAAGCAATGTTAGTCGAGTTACCTCTCTGATAAAACCTGCGTGTCGGCTTTCCACTACCTTTCTTCTCGTCATCTGAGGGTGCAACTGTGGTAATTGGTTGGCGTTGCTCTTCGCTGATTGGCTTCTGTGTTACCGCTGCGTCTACAGAGTGAGCAGTGGAGACGTTGACGATTGGCTCAGTGCCAGCAGCTGACAAAAACATAACGACACTTTTGGAAAGAGGAAGAAGACATAAAAGGGATAAAAGGGTGCGGTATCGATCACTTGAAACTTATATGAATTCATATTGTATGAATTGGGCATGGATTTGCACTCAACAAAAGAAATAGACGCACAACCGCACATTTTTAACCAACAAAACACAGATCACCGTCAAAAAAAAATTAAACAAAAGTTTGTTGGAAAACAGAAATGAGAATTTGGAAATAAAACAATCACACTTGAACTAAACTATCTGACTATCTATGATCTGATTAGAACACAAATGCGTACTACACTACATATACGATACTTTGACATATTGCTTATGTTGTGTTGAACATACAATTTGCTACATTTTAGTGACACCATATAAAAAGCTCGTTTGAGCTTGTTTGCTTTGTCAACTACTTTCATCTTAAATACCCTCCTCTCAACGTTTAAGAATCTTCTTTGCGATAACCCCCATAAATTGATCAGTCACTTGTTTGTTCTAATCGTTTACTCCCTTTTAAAGGCTTATTGGATAATACACCCGGACACCATTGGACACTCACTGGACACCCTTGGACACCAATGGACACCCTTGGACACCAGTGGACACTCTTGGACACCCTTGGACACCCCATGCGGAAAATTTACATGTTTCTGAAACGCTTAGGAATTGAAAAATAAACCGCCAGATTGCTTGAGTGAAGCGTAGCTCGTACACAAAAGGCTAATGAAGTGTGGTGTGAAGAAGCTATCCTCAACACTCCATTTAACTACACCCGATCCACCAAATACACCGCGCACTGAACGATGTTTTGTAGCCGAAAAGCAATTTAAAACCCCAGGTAGAATGCCGATCAAAAAGAAAATAATGCTTGTGTTTAAAAAAAATACCAAAAACTTCAACGAAATGGAGAGCTGTTCGCTTTCGTCGATCCTATACGTCCATCCTATAAGTTAGTTTCAGGGGGTCCAAGACGCTTTGAGGTGTCCAAGGGTGTCCAAGAGTGTCCACTGGTGTCCAAGGGTGTCCACTGGTGTCCAAGGGTGTCCAAGGGTGTCCAGTGAGTGTCCAATGGTGTCCGGGTGTATTATCCAATAAGCCCCTTTTAAAACCACGTATCCTTCGCAACTAATTTTATAATAATAAATAAATTTCAAAACATACGAGGTTCCTGCACCTTCTGCGCACATGTTACGCATGTCATCTGCAGAGCAACAGGGCTGGTGAGGACCGCCTTGTAGTCAGGAACTTTGAGATCTTCACAAGGAGACTGGTCAACCAAATCCTTGGTGTTGGAAGTGAATTGGCACTCCTTGGATTCTGGATTGAAGAACGCGAACTAAAATAGGAATAATTAGTTTTCTGTATTGTATGCTTATCCAGTATTCACTATTCACTATAAGTCAACAAATATAAGTACACGAGTCTGCAATGAACACATCTTACATTTAGACGATGCTACGAAAGAAATGGATTACACACTCTGATGTGATCAAGCAACTTCGTGGGAACCACGGAGGAAGCCGATTGCGTACGTTTTCACTTGTATTAAGATTTTGATTAGTTACAGGAATCATGTAGTTTTCACACACAAGTGACGTAATTGGTTCAGTCGAAAATTGTGTAGCTACTACTACTAGTTTATTAAATTTGCTAACTCACCCCACACTTGTACTTGAAACATGTCTCTGCGCATTCCTGTGCAGACTCCGTCTTTGTCGTATTGATTAGCAGTTGTACGGTGTCCCAATCAATATTGGAGGTTCCGATGAAGCGAACATCGCCGTCACATTCTATAAAACAAATACGAAATTGTTTACTACTTTCTTAAGGTGCCTGTTAGTTGGTCCTTTGTTAGTATGGTGTGGACTGTGGACGTTGCTAGGGTTCCCTTTGTCGAACCAATAAACAGTATTATTATTATTACTCATGCCGTAAGCTGTAAGACGTTAGGAAAATATGCACAGTCAGTCAGTTCCTGTAAAGGCTTTGTTCATCAGATGTTTTAGTACTACTTTACCTCAATTTGCGTAGAGCATAAAAAAATGAAAAATGAAAATGTTAGCTATTTTTTGTGAACGAACCTTCTGGATGGGCAACTACACCGCTCCACTCCGTTGCATTGTCTACACAAATAATTTTTTGATAATTTTATTTAAAGCTGGTCAAGTCTTGCAGCTTATAACTTATACTTATGAGCAAAAAGCGTACCCTTTTTCCTTTCTTTATTATTTTATCTGTTCCAGATTCTTGGGTTTTTGTAATATCTATGTAGCAAAATAAGAATGAATGAGGGTTAACAGACAACTAAATGAAACAAAAACTTAAAAGAACTAAAAAAGGAAAGGTGCGTACCCTGAGGCTCAACGGTTAGAGAAATAGTTGATTCGGTAGGTTTCTCTGAAATATAGACACTCGTAAGCATTAGTTCCGGAACTAAAACCAATTTTCTTCCAGCTCCACTCAATCCTTTTACCATGTTAATTGCCTGTTTAAGAAGGAAAATTTTTTGTTAATTATTGTCCAGATAATCCCTTCTCTATTTCTCACCACCAGTTATATCATTAAAATTCTAAACACACCACACTGGGGGTTATACTTACAAAAGGCTTGAACAAAATCGAATTATCTTATCAAACAGCAAAATTAGATTCACACCACACTGAGTTATGTAGTTTACTTCAACACAACGCCACTCATGAGCTAGTAAAACCAAACAATAAACCAATTCTACCTTCCTTGTCCGCTTCATTTTCTTCACTTGAAATTGGAGTGGATGTCGCAGTTGAGACTTCAGTTTCCGATTCGTTTTCGGTAGTTGGTTCGTCATTAGAATGTGAAATTGCTGTTTCGTTTTCGGTCGATTGGGGTTTTCCGGTTTCCTCAGACCCATTTGTCGTTGAAAAACCTTCAGGTTCAGGAAAACTCTGTTCTGTCCGGGTTTCGGTTTCGTTTGTCTCAGAAGTAAATTGATTATCCGTCGAAGCTTCCGTCGGAGTCACTTCTGGAGTTGTCGCTGTCGTTGGTTCAGCCTCTGTTTCAGCTTCCGACTCTTTAACATTGTCCTCATCAGTATTACTTGGAACAATGCCAACTGATGCTGGACGGCTTGAGGTATCCACTTCTGTACCGCTGGTCGGTGTTTCTTCGGTTGGCGGCGGGGTGCCTTCAGGAGAGGTAACCTCAAGATCCTGTGACGTCACAGTTGACGAAGATTCTGTCGATTCAACCAGTGAACTCGTCGTAGCTGTAGACCCGACAATCTCCCCTCGTGTGGTTCCCACCGAGAGATCTACCGTAGCCGTGGGCATTGTGCCATGATCCGCCAGAGGCGCTAAAGACAGGTTAATGATGTTATGAGCAAAACACACGGCAAGTCACACAACGAATGGTTGATTAATTAGAAGATTGTGAATACATTACGACAAAACACTTTTGAAATTTATTGTTAAATTGTTAGTACCACTTTGCTAGAACGCACGCACACAACTTATTGTTAAACCAACATAAATAAATGTTTGAAAAACTGCACATACTGATAAGAGAAGTGTGCAGAAGCCTAAGCTTAAACCTAACAAGCCTACGCCTAAGTCTAATGATACCTTCACTCGGTGTCGTTGATGATTCAGCAGTCTCTGAGGTCAGGGTCTCTTCCTCTTCTGTCGTCGATTCT
Source organism: Pelodera strongyloides (assembly GCA_036852015.1). NCBI lineage: Eukaryota > Metazoa > Nematoda > Chromadorea > Rhabditida > Rhabditidae > Pelodera > Pelodera strongyloides. The sequence continues at coordinate 45,745 of JAANDG010000575.1, read as the reverse complement.
GGGTTTTGTGTTGTAGAAGTTATCAAAGAAGGTGACTCAGTGGTTTCTGAAGCGACCTCAGATGGCTTTTCTGTCGTCGAAACACCAGACTCTGATGGAGAAACGCTTGATGTTTGCATGGTTTCCTCGATTTCTGGGGTCTTGGTCGTCTTTTGTTCACCTCCTGGAAATATTAAATAATTTTTTTTATGTAAAAATTAAAGTTAGATTTGATGTTCGTTCCCGTTTTACTCCTAATCTTTATTCATAAACCAAAGTTTGAAATCGTAAGCGGAAAAGATCACTTTACAGAATTTTTGTACAATTGGTGACGATGAATGCCTTAATAACTTTCGCAAGCGTCTCATTTTATTAAGAGGGTCTGAAACGTAGCCAACTTCTTTGATTTTCGTAACTGTTCATATAGATTTCCGGGTGATAAACTAGCGATGAAAGTTTTCGAGATATTGAGTTTAAAACAACTTATAATATTTCTAGCAGTCTCTTCTTAACTCAACCACACAATCAATCAGCCTTTGAACTTTTTTCTGCTTGGGACCCCTAGTTACTGATCCCTCAGCAGCAGACTGTATACTGTATTCTGTCTGCCGTAGTTGTCATTGTCACTTTGTCTTTATATTTACTCTGTTCTTTTGCGCAAGAGGGAACGCCGTGTACCTTTTCAAAGGCCCTTTTACAAAGATGCTTATCTCCCATTTACTAGCGCGACAGGCGGTGCAGCCAGTTGAAAATTGGCAAAATTTGTGAACGCGTGTCCGAACGGCAGTCATTATAGGTATGCAAGGTCAGATTTTAGAAAGAGATCGAAAAAATAATTTCTCCTTTTGTCATTTAAGGAAGAAACTTACGATAAAGCACAATTAGTGTTGGCATTATAAATTGTGCTTTTAGCATCAAGGGTAAATTTGTTGTGACATTTGGCGCTTGATTTTTATATGCTACTTCAACAAAGTTCTTTATACTTCAAAAAATGTCTTTCTTGATTTGTTCATGACAAGTTATGAAAAATATAATACACGTGCAGATGCGAGACCCTTTATCTATTTCAAAAAGTTCCCACCATCTCGATTCCCTCCCTCTCAATAATATAAAACAGCTACTAAATTGTTGACTCATCGAATACCAAGAAAAAGTGCAGCGAGAAATTTGCAGCGAAAAATCCGCGGAATGTATAAAATTAGCTGCGCGCTATAAATGCGCTCAAGTAGAGTTTTGTGTAGTTTACCAGTAGGAAATTCCAGCACTTGACATTTAAAAAGATAAATTTTCTCACACTTTTCTCTTCCCATTGTTAGTCATAAAATGATAAAAATGTCTCAGAGTTACGGGATATTTAATTTACTTCGTTATAGAACCGTGCTAAAAAAAATAAAACCGTGTCACAGTGCTGAAAAAAATGATAATCTGGTAAAGTTGACCAATGAATTAAAGGGCGGTTATCAAAAGTTATGCTCAATTTGTTTGAAGGTAATACACCAATGGACGACTGGACAACGAATGTATGCAAATTGGTTTCACTATGTGCCCTTATGTGTCAGCTTCACAAACATTAGATGAGGCGACCAGCATGGGCTTCGCAAACCACGTAACAATACCTCTTTGAAATAGCAATTGAAAATATATATATATATATATTATATAATGTTCTGTTCCCTACCTTGTTTGCTTTCAACGCCGCTTTGGCTCAACTGTTTCTCGTCCGTTTGGGTGGCTTCATCTGGATATTAGAAATTAATCGATAAATGAGAACTCATAGCAGAGTTCAAATCGAAAAATCGTCTTCTAACACAATTTCGTTCATTTCATACTTGCATCAGTTTTATATAACGCTGCAAATATGCGCTGCCAAGGACCTCCATGCCTACTTTACTACCCATGAGCATTGATTACTCTTTTGAAAACCATCGTTGACTAAAATATTAACAAATAGTCTTGAACAAACAGTAAACCATAGTAATAAAGAGAAAGGACACGCAGGCTAGTCCGTAACATGAAGACCAGCTATACGTGAGCCTTAGCCGACGCGAGCATTATTCTACGTAAACCTTAGGTCTTAACCTAAGCCCCAAGGTTTAATAAATCTAAATGTAAGAAAATAATATTTACCGTGACTGGTCTCCACATGGGTTTCAATCTTTGTGCTCTCTGCTGCTGCCCCACCACCACTTTTTGGCTTGGTCTCTGAACCGATGGTCTGCTCGCCGATGGTCTCGAACGGAGGCGCGGTTACTGTAATAAGAAATTAATTGATTTATTGATTTATTGATTGATTAAATAAAAAAGCGGTATAAAAAGGCGTTTTATGAAATATTTGTTGGAAACTGCATTCCCATTTTTTATGCACTATTTGTGTCCCAAGATAATTTTCACAAACCAGCGGTATGAGACTTTTCAATCAATACATGTTTGAAATCAAGAAAGCAATCTATCGCAATAATCGAAATTCCACCGATTTCCAGGAAGGTTAACTTGAAGTTCAAATGCTTAAGTTTTTCCCTAGGCACTCTTATCTCTTATTTTCGTGTGTGAAAAATGGTGGCATAGATGCACAGTTTAATTGTTTTTGGAGTTTCGATATTTGTCTTTCCCGCAGTTGTCAAAACTTTCTATGCGCGATGCGTAACCAAATTTCGCACCATTTTCTCATTCACCATTTTGAAGGACACTTTTTTTGTGGTGTTCACGTCTCAAATGGGTTTTCGCGACAATATGCAAATTGGGTGTTTGTGTTTTCCGGAATTTGACTAGTGCCCAAATATGACACGATGAATCAATGAAATAGATACGTGATAACTGGTTACCCTTGTCGCCGACCAGTCACCAAATGTTTTTTTTTTCGTGTCAGCCTTTTATTTTGTCTCACAATCAATCAGTCACTTTCCTGTGCTATGTGTGCTTTACATGAAAGAAACGTATTTTTCCTTTGGCAGCGTGAAAATACGTTTCTTTCAATTCGTAAATACAACACCTAATGACTTATATAGTTTTTTTCTTGTTTGCCATACCATAGTTTTTCCATTAAAAAAATCGATTTTTTTTACAGAACACCATAACTTTCCAATATCCTATGTAATCCAAAATTAACTCAACAAAAAAAATATTTTGTTTCTCATAAATAACAGCCCAGTCCCGCATGACTTTTCATTTTATAGAAGGAAATAATTTGAAAAAAATGGAAAAGCTAAAGATAAAAAGAGATTGCGGGCAAGACGGCGGCTTCAAGGCCACGTGCACACATATCTGCAATTAATACCACTGGTTTTCCATTTCCAACAAGCGAAAACTAACTAGCAGAGCCAAGCACTTATCAATGCAATGATATGGATTATTAATTGTTTCAGAGACCTATTCGATAATTAGGGTGAATTCTGTTAGCTTGAAAGTTACCTTCGGCTCTTTATCGTGGAAAGTCATAGCATAAAAAATCTTATTAAATACTCACCAAATTCTCCATTAGAAGGGCAGCGTAAACAATCGATGGTCTTTGCACCACCAGTGTATCTCAGTGAGTTGGCTGGCACCAATGGCATACGTGTACAATTGTAAGCGCTGAAAAAAATATTCTTCATTTAACGGATGGAACTCCAACTAGGTAAGCACTTCCCGCTAAAGCGATATAACAGCCGATTTTTGAAACGGATTTGGATAACTGCATTCTCATTTCCATATGCAAATGAGTGTGATTAGAATAAAAAGTCGAGCTCACTTACATACATAGGAATGCATACATACATAGGAATGCAGTGTCCGTCATCCGTTTCAAAAAGCGGAAGTTATGTTGCTTTAACAACAGATACTTCTTACAATAGAGGACAGTTATTGCATGGAACCAAGATTGGGAGTGATATAGTCTTGCGATAGATAAGTGACTTTATATCTATATCATTATGATTATGGTAGGTCATTATGTGTGCCTTATATGAGACACCTCCGTAAACTTATATTCAATTGTACCTCTAGAACTAACAGAAAAATAGTCAAAACCAAAATCAAGGATTGGGCAACATCTTGCATTGAAAATTAATAGTAATGACAGTTTTGTTGCACTTTATAGTAAACAAACAAGCAACCATATAAACAATAAAGTGAAGAAACAAACAAATTTATAATGTGTCCCTTTATTTATTCTTTCGCTTTATTCATATTTGTATTTGTGCTACTGTTGCTTTACTCGACAAAAGTGTACGTTGCATATATTTTTCTCATGAATTGTATGTGTGCGTAATAAATTATTATTATTATTATTAAATAAATAAAAATAAAAAATAAAGAAAAATAGCTACCCACCTGAAGTAGTAAAGTGAACAACGATCATGACGTGATTCATCATACTTTATCGAGTAACAAAATTGATTTCCAAAACATTTTCGTATGCAATCCTGAAATTAATATGTTTGTGTAAAATTTTAACCTAATTTTTTTTTCCAATAAACTATTAATATATTTTTAAGCACACCCACGAACAACTGGTCCCAACTTTATTGAACAAAGTTGACAACGTTATGCTGAATTTAATTAGGAAGTTTCCATATATAACATGCAAATGCAACAGCATTGTCACACGCATATCTATTTGCTATCAAATTTCGAGCCGGCGCACACAACCCTCCCTTTACAATTTTTTATATATCATTAAAAATCATATTAAGAAGTAAACCCACATGAAAGTCCTTTGCTGGAAATTCAACAAAAATATATCGAGATCGATCAGATTGAGTAGTATTTTCGAACACGTAAATATTGTCATCCGGGCAATCTGGAAAATTAAGAATCGGTTGTCGTAATTCTCAAAATTACACTAATTTCTTCAAGAAGTTACACAAGGGATTATCTTTTCCTGAAATTTGAGGCTGCGCAAATTTCCTTGTGCAAGATGGAGCCGTAACTAACAGCCAATTTTTGAAACGTATTTGGGGCATGTACATTCAACATATGATGTATGTAATTTAATATAATTAGTCTGATAATAGTACGGTAGTCGTGCAGTAATTTGCATACACTACATCGGAATACAGGGTCTGCCATACGTTTCAAAACTGGATGTTTACCGCTTTAACGTCACATGAATAAAGTCCAAACTAAACTAAACTAAAATCTAGCTCACAAAATCCCGTGATTTAGTTTTGATATTTTCATTCTACTTATTGTGGTAAAAATTATACGCCTAATTTGCGGTCATTATTGATGAAGTCCCTAAGCCCTAAGCCTAAGGCAATATAAAAACTCAAATATCTTTCCTTTAAAAGTACGGCAACAATCTCGAGGTGTCGGGGAATCACGTTCCCTACACTAAAGACACAAAAAGGGACTGGTTTTTAGTTCCAAATGAACTCTATTCCTTTGTTTTGTGTGTGTTTAGTGACACTGATTAGGCAAACACCACTTGTTTTACCTTGAAAATTTTAAAGCAAAAGGCTGTCAAATATGCTTAAGGTCTGAGACCCACGTAAAAAAAGTTTCCTCATTTTTCGGTGAGAAAACTAGAGCAATGCATGTCAAATACAGTTTTCCAACATTGGTTTCAAAACCACATCATACCGCTTTAAATTAACCAACGCGTCCCTTTTAAAGTGTCGTAAGCATATTTACAGATCTAGAGTAGGGGTTTGTATGTGCTCAAAAACCGAACGTTCTTTCCGCCACTTGAGTAACAATAACCCGCATTTTCAGTAAAAATTCAGTAAATAAAACTATGCGTGTGAAAAACGAAAAGATGTTCAAAACCTGTTTTTGACATGTGTAAGTAGTTACATTTTTGGTGAATCATATTGTTTACTATGACGCTTTCATTTGGGTTTTGCGAGTTGGGACGTAGTATTAGAATACGAGATATAAGGAATAGGGCATAAGCCTAAGCCTAAGCCTAACAATAAACCAAAGTAAATATTCCTCTAATTACTTACCCACTACAACGTGAAACTTGGCGACATCGCCGCGCCAAAAATGAGGGTCCGCCACAGCGGGCGGCGCACTCCGCCTAAGGTGCGCGGCGGGTGCGCCGGAGTGCGCGAATGGTAATGGCGCACCTACTGCGGTCTCATGACGTATCTGGAGCGCGCCTACGGCGGACTTGCCGCGGAACCTAAGAAAAGTTCGCCGCAGGTTCGCCCAACTGCGTTGAATATCCTTTCGCGGACCTGTGGCGCGCTTGCCGCGCGCTCTAGGCGCAGTGCGCCGCCCCACTGTGGCGGACCCTCATTTTTGGCGCGGCGATGTCGCCAAGTTTCCCCAGTGTACTACATGCATATCGACATTTGTCAGTCACTATGACTATACATTTATTGTGTTACCATGCTCGATTCCAATTAATACAGCATTAACATTTAGTCCGTTTATATATTAAACTGCATGGTTGTTTTAAATGTTTCCCTGTTTATTAGTCAGTTCGTGAGACAGAGCGCAGTGACGATGAAATGGCATTGATCACTTTAGGTTTCGTTAAAGGTTTTACTTTAAACACTTAAAAAGGAAGAAAGTATTCCTATGCCAAGGTGTAGCTTCCTCATACCAGTGTCTATTTCTCTACATAAAACTCAATAAAAGAAGGTCATTTTCTGGCGTACAAAAACAAAAAGTCAGCAAAAACTGAGCATTTTCTCTCGTTATAAGTACCCCCAGGAACACCGTGAAATTTACACATTTAAAGACTGTAAAAACAATAAAGTTTTAGAACACTAAAGTAATAAGAACTTTTTAAGGTTAACGGTTAACTGTTAACGGCCAAAAGACCTTAGAATCATCGAGTTTATTCTTTTGTCAGCTGCAGTAAAAGAGTAATGAACGTAAAAAAAAAGTATTGAATTGTAAAGAGGAACTGTACTATCAGAAAATAGCAAATAAAACTAAAGCCAAGTAGGAGCGCAAGCAAATTGTAAGCTAATGGCGGAAGTTTATGGGTTTCCAAGTATGATAAAAATTTACGGTATCTTGGACCTACACGAGAACATTTTTTTAAGTTTTCATATTATATATGCAAGTTTCGTGCATAATTACGGAAGTTTTTTGCAGAACCATGCCGAATTTTTGGGATACTTGTAAACCCCAGTAGGATGCTCATTTAGAATGACACAAGTTTGTTCAGCGAAAACGAATATGCATCAAACGAACTCTCATAAACCCCGCATCAGCTCTGATCAACTAGATATGATACAACTTTATTCACCGTTCTCAAATTATAGTAACCCTAGGATATCAGATATTATCCTTATTCAGTCCCTCACTTCGTACATACATCCTTGTCTCTCCCTATGGTCATAATTCCCTATGTAAATCTCTTCATCCCAATTTCTCTCTTTCTCTGTCGTTTCTTTCTCTCTCTCTCTCTTTCTCTCTTTCTCTCTCTCTCTCTCTCTCTCTCTCTGTCCTTCTCCTCTCTTTCTTCCCTCTCCCTCTATTTCTTTCTTTCTCGTTTTTTATCTCTTCCTCCCTCCCTCTCTCCCCCTCCCTCCCCCTCCCATACGGTTTCATGCACCATTGGTCGAAGACTAAAAAACCCGTCGAAAATAGGTACTTTCAACAGATGAAGAGTTACCATTAAGACACTGTGCCTTGGCGTGACTCCGGCCCCAAAAAAGCCCTACAAGGTTAGCAGAGTTAAAGTCAACTTTGGAGATGGGCGGTCAAAACCTATGGTTGGGTTTTAGGAATAATTGTCACGTAGTGCTACTGAGAAGAGTTTATTGAGGGTTTGAGTTTAAAGGAGGAGGCTCACGAGAATGAAGTGCTCAAATAGTTTCCTTTTATCGAAGGATAATGGGTTTATCTTTCAAAAAACAAGTATTATAAGGTTCAGCGCTTTAGTTTGGAGGAATTAATTAATCTAAGAACTCGAAGTCAAATAAAATAACCTATCGTATGCAAGGTAGACTTCAAAGCTAAACATGCAAATTTACAAGTCATTTTGCAAGCCAGCACAAAATTTGCATGCCCACTATGGAAATCAACTATTTTTTACGATCCAAAATTTTGATAGAATTCATAGTTTCATACTGATTTACTCCTTCCAGTTAAAAGCTTTTGCATTGTAAAGCATGTCTTTCGGAACTTAATACCATCATCTTTCGATAAAAGGAAACCATTCGAGCACTTCATTCTCGTGAGCCTCCTCCTTTAAGGTTGAGTCCGTTTAGATAATTGAGTAAAGTTTGTGGTAGAGCCAGAGTATGCACGAGTTTTTTTCTTTGGAGAATCTTTAGGATCATCCTTAGGATTTAGGATTATCCTATTTAAATAATAGTGGCATCATTAAAATAATACCCTTGTTATAATTTTAACACGTCCCCGGTCAATTAAGGATTTTTTCAATTTAGCAATTCTCCTACAAAAACATGGTCAGCATTAGAAACGAGATAAGATCATTGGCATACGCTATTCGGTCGTTTTTCCTCCATTAGATAGAAAGAAAAACAAGGCATATAATCTTAATTTCAATCGGTGGCACCTTGTAGACTGCTATGTGAAAATAGACGTATGGTTTTCATTACTTTCTAATTACTGTAACATGTGACAAATAAAGTAGGATGCATATGGTGTGGGGTTTAGAGATAAGCAACAATCTAGTTTACACGCTAGACCATTCGTTGGGCCTTGTTGGGTTGGATCCATTTATCTACTTGTAGGGCCCTAATTGTTACCAAGTGGTCTAAGTGTTTTAATTTTAAGTGAAGCGCAATATCATTAGAAAATTAAAATTAGAAAGGTAAACATTAGAAAATTTACCACTTCCAAATTACACATCGGTATTTAATAATTAGTCAAATTCAAACGCGTGGTTTTTCTCATTCACTTAATCTAAAGACAATCAGCAGATACTACAAAATCAGGCGCGCCTAAGGCTTAGGCCTAGGCGCCATACGTATTATTTATGGACCTGGCCAATTAAGCCAAATAGAACGCTCAATTGCCCCCTTTCATGTGTCTCTGTCACTTTTCATTGTCACTTACACTGGCATTGTCATTTCGGTGGCTGTCAAGTGGTCCGAGTTCAAGCAAAATTTCGAGACCAATCGGTCTCTCTATATATTCTCTCTTATGTACAAGGTCGCCTGCAGGCTTGCAGAGAGAGAGAGAGAGAGAGAGAGAGAGAGAGAGAGAGAGAGAGAGAGAGAGAGAGAGAGAGAAAGAGTGAGAGCGAGAGAGAGAAGGGGAGAGAGAGCGAGGGAGAGAGAAAGGGAGAGACGGGGAGAAGGAGAGAGTGCATACAATTGCTCACGTCAAAAAGTGCATTCATAATTGGTCATTTTTTTCGTTTTGATGACAATGCATTAAAAAGTTCACTTGGTTTTGGCGCTTAGCCTTTTAGTGATACACTCTGAGACTCTGAGAACACGTTGAGGAACGCACCAAATAAGTTAAGAATTTGGAGACAGCTGACGGGGGCCCAAGGCCACGAAAAAATTAGTAAATATCTATCAACAATAGCACGAACTCTGTTCGATTTGTGTAAACATTCGGACTTTCACACTTTCACATAACCCATAATTATTGGCTCTTTAAACTTTAAAGGGATACTGAAGTCCCAAAAAATTAAAGGGACACTGACATACCTGACAGTTAAAAGAAATCATGTTTTTTTTTAAATCGTTTGGTCCGGTACAACTCTAAAATCTACAAGATGTGTGTTCCTAGCTATATTCTGTTTGTTCGCCCACACAAGGACGTTTTGCAAATCAGTTTAGAGTCGTTTTTCTGCAAACAACTTTTTTTTTGTTGATTTGAAATTTACAACAAGGAAATTGGAGATTGGGTTAGCCTTAAACTTAAAACTGACAAACCCATGTTTTAATAAATGATCTAAAAACATGGAGGTGCTTTGGAACTCTTGTTTCTTGGATCAGAATTTTATTAGAGAATTTTGAATTCCTGTCTAAACACCTTTTTTAACTCATGATATGTGATACTCCTTGACTGTACTTATACTATGCCAACGTAAGTGATGTTAATCCAAAATCCTGCTTAGGCCAAAGAATGTAAACTACCAGGTTGCGTAACTTTGACAATAATAGGGCTTTCCCTATCGCCTTCTGGCAGACAAAAAAAAACATACAGAAAGGTGGAAAAACTCGTTTACGCGGAGATAAACCCCTCGGGAAGCACGGCATCACGGACGATTAAACTTTGTACAAGCAAATATACAAGATAAACCACAAATGCCTGGTTGAAATACTTGGCAATTGCGATTCCACGTCATCAAGATGATACCCTCTTTAAGTAAAGAAAGAAGGCGAGGTGAAAGTTTTTAGGGATATTTTTATCTTTTTTAGGCAAGAACCAGGAAGTAACGCGTCTGGCAGAAATACAAGGTTAACGATAAACAAACCTAATAGATTTTCCAAAGTTTGTGAACTTGAGTGAAAAGTAGGGGGAATAGTGGAATAGAGAATGCCAGTTTGACAGTTAGATATGTAGTTAGCTCTGATCGGTGTTCAGCGCTCACAACTTGTGGCCAAGATTCTCGCGCCTAAGTATGTATATTTTTAAATGTCCCGCTTTTCAGAACAGTTTTTAACTTTAGTCCCAAGTTCATTGTCTAGTTTTTAGACAGCAATTCTAGAAATCCCCTATGGACACTTTGTAGCTCTCACAAAATATCAGTTTTTCTCGCGCTCAAATAGCCTCGGCAGGTTTTCTTAGTGAAACAGAGCCGAACCGAGAGGTCGTCGCCGGGATGGCGCAATACGTTAGCCGATATTCCGGTTGCCAACGACGAGGGTTCGATGCCCGACGGTGACATACTACGGCCTTGGACACGGGAGACAAGGTTCAATGGTGGGAAGTGGCAATATACAGTTGAAACAAGAAAACTTTGGAACAAGATACCTTTTAAAATATCATTCTGTGTTTTGGCAAGAACGAACGACCCAGTGGTCAGTTGTGATCCCGTTTATATTTACGACACTACTTCTTAGGTAGTTTCAAACAATTTTTTTAAAACTCTTATTCAATAAATATTGGTAAATGAACTTTTCCGCAGTACTTAGAAGAAGCTAGCCCCCACCTCGAAATGTTAAGAGCCAACAATAAGATACGCCTGTGATCAAATGTCAACAAAACGTACTCGGCTTTTGTCCTTGAGAATTTCTCGCTTTCTACATTGCGAAAGAAGAAGAAGAAAAGTTTGCTAAATGAAAGTGAGATAGGAAAACGATGTTAGATTAATAACATATTCTAAACACAATTGACACTAGGCAGCCATTTTTGGGCAACAAACCGGCATAATTAAACTCACGTAAAGCGGATTTGTTGCAAATGCTGGCTGCTACAATGCCTAAGTAGAAAAATGACTGGATGTTGTCACTGTGGAGTAGTTTTCTTTCGCTCGTAACTGTTCGGGTGCTTTCGTTTAGTAATTTTTAAACTGGGCGTATTTATAAGAATTAAAACCTCTACAAAATGAGCTATGATTCGTTTGTTAACTGCATAGTGACCCATTGTCATTCGCTTGTGAGGTCATTTTAAGAATGATCTACGACCGTTATGTTTAGCGTTACTTTAGGGATGAGGTTCACTTAACAATCTAGTTTTGTTTAGGTCTATTCTACGGATGATATGTTTATATATTGCCTGAGAATTTAAACATTTATCCCTCTTAAACCTTTTTTTGCCAAATACGCTCTTTCGAAAATCTATCTTGCCCAGATCGAAAAAAACGCACGCTTTCCCTAGTCATTAAACCGTCGAGTGGCAAAATTTAGACACGCGCACCTAAACGAACGCCATGCTCCTATTTACGTTCTTTTCAAAACTAGAGCGGAAGGAGGAGTAGAAGGTTCTGAATAGCGCAAAGCGCTTGAGTAAAGCACAAGCATTGCGTTTCGCTTTTTCAAATTGCTCGATTTAGCTGGATAGTTGCGCGCGGCGCGAACTAATGTGCTATGAAAAACTAATTGCCCCAATACTCACTTTCTCTTTTATTCTCTAAGCTCTCTCTCCCTCTCTCTCTCTCTCGACTCCATCCTTCCTCTCACGGTTAAAAAAAGATCATTGTTTCACTTAGACTACATACATTCTAAAAAAAGATACCAATATAAAATCGGTTAAGAAAATTACCGCAGCGGACAAAAATAGTAGAACAAATATATCCGACTTCTGTTCGTCCAAAACAAACTCTCTTCCCCAACTCGGTATCTATGCTCTAATTTCACAGGATGGCGTTTCTTAGTGAAAATATTGTCCTTTGTACGTATCACTCTACATGAGTGAAAACGCGAAATTGACTCGGAATGGAGCATTTTTTTTATATCAACAGATTTCCCATTTCCTAACAAGTTTTTGGTCAGGTTCCCAAAATGACGATAAAATAAAGAAAGGAATTCACGCGTATAGTTTTTCTTGCGATTTGATTTGGAGGTGATAAAAAAACCCGTGGTCTTTCAAACTTATAATCAACTGTCTATATGTATTTATAGATTAACTTGAGAAAATATTTTCAGGAGCTAGCACCAGTCAACCTCTAGCTTGCACTCTTTACGTGGTAATTGTCTCATATAAATATTGGAAAAAAATAAAAATAAATTCAAGCAATTTCAACTTCTCAGATTTACCCTTAGGTTAGCTACCCCAAACTTTGACCAATTGCTTTTTAGAGGTAGTTGGAACCCTGGGTTTCTTGCCCTTACACAGTGACCATTTCGACAAATTCACTATACTTCTCCTACTACTCCCGACGGAAATACATCAAATTTTATGCGAATATGTTCCACCCACTCCCAATTACATAGATACAGTAATACAGTATTCCCATTTCGGGAAGTGCGAGAATTCAAATTGCAATGGTAATTTACAACTACGACCTCCGTAATTGGTATTGGCAATTGGAAAGAGGTTACGGTAGAAAAAGGTGCGAAACGAAATTGAACATTGTCCTATGAGGAAGACAATACGGGAACTGAACGAAATATGCTTCCAATTTCTTGAAAATAATTAGGTTTATGCTATGGTATACCGTAGACCGCAGAGTTTAAGTTCAGAGGTCAATGGTCACTCATTGTGATGGATTAATTAGCATAATTACAAAAGAAATTAGCTTGCCAAATTGAGATTCTGAGATCGCAATCACATAACTGCCACATATAATCGCTTCCATTAGTGACTAGTAAAAGTTAAACAAAAACCTGGAACCCCCATGAAATATTGGCTTTGTGCCCACTTTATTTTTTCGCCGTTTTTTACATAAAAACATATATTTTCTTGTAAAGAATAAAGAAAAAAATAGAGAGAGGAAGAGATGAAAGAGTCACTCCATTTATAAGATAAAAGGTAAAACGATTTTATTTTGTCAAGTACTATTGTACGATTTTATGCTCTTTTTAACAAAAAAACGATGAAAATTTATAAGAAAAAGTGTTTAGCATTTCCTTTTTGTCGTTACAAGGTTAAGCGGTTTTGCAGGCGCCGGCCGCATACTAAAAAAATAAGGCGAAAGTCTTGACCGAATTAACAACAAAAAAGGTGAACAAATGCCTGACTAACAATAAATAAGGTTTGACATGGTTCACAGTTAGTATACAGGTTTAGACATCCTAGATTAAAGTACAGTAATTAAAGTTAGAACTCCAGTAACCTCTTAGGAGTATATTCTTCCAAGGAGGTTCTCAGGCCTGATTTTCATACCCTTATTAATTGGTTTAAGTAAAGCAATTAATTAACCAAAACGCTTCCCTTTTTACCACATACACCCTGCACAGTTCTACTTCAATTTCCTCACTAAATGAACAAAAATGTGTTCGAAAATAAGTGGCCGAAATCAAACTCAAAAAGACGCATTCCGCAATTTCCCACAAATGTTTCAATGTTTCTACAAAAAAAGTGGTAGAAAGTGACTAGAGAGATAGATAATCAGCTACAGTGGGCAAGCTTCAAGTACCATTGTGCCGCACGAACTGCCGCGCGACAAAAAAAGAAAGAAAAACGAAAGTTGACCAGAGGCTACCATACGAAGCTAATTAGCTGACCAAAATGTACCGTAACAAAAACTACCTAACTAAAAGGTAATGTAGGTTCCAAGCTAAAACCTAAAACTGACCGCAAGCTATCATAACAAAAACTACCAAACGTTGCCGTTGCTACGCTATATAGATAAACCAGATGTCGAATGGAAGCAGAAGTATTTTGAGAGATCAGAATATTAAAATGATTGATTATGTACCACTTTATGAGAAATCTATGAGAAACAAATTAATATTAGATTTGACCCCTGGGCAGTCATATCAGAAACGTAATAGTAAAACAAGTTTGTTAAATTTCGTAGTGTTCTGATCTTATTACCTAATCCCGAAAGAAAAGAATTATTTATGCATCTTCATAGGCATAATAACTTTCCCCGAATTCAATACTTATTCGTAAATAGATATGAAGTCCTCATTTTTAGTCTAGTAGTAAGTAGTGAGTACTCCATAAAAATCAATCATTGTGTCTGTTTTCCGATAGACTACTCCGGACAACAACGACATCAATAATGTTGTTTGGAGTGTTGTGTACTGTGGTTGTTTGTGACAGGAATAGTCAATTAATTTCGACCTTTTTGCATAAATAAAGTCTGGAAAATATTGTTTTTTTTGAAAAAAATGTATACTGAAAATACTTGTTAAACCGTTGCTTATTGTTAAAAGTTTTGTAATAGCCCATAAAATTTGATAACATATTTTTTTCGTATAGCGGAATCTCCTTACGATGCAGCGCAATGTATTTGTTGGTATATTATATGTCTGCGTGAGGCTTCCCCATGCTCCATGCCGCTGAATTTCTACGCCTCAGTGATCGTATACGTCAAAACCTAGCACTTTTCATGAAGATCACCTAATCTTTTTGCTACTTTATAGTAAATGAAATGAGCCGTAAGCTGAACCGTGATTACTGTAACATTTTCACATTTTAACCTTTTACTATACTCCGAGAGGGCAGGAACATCGATATGAAAACGTGAACTAGAGTAGGTGCAAGTTATATATATATAATAATGCTGGGTTTCTCTTTTTCTTTCTTTTTTTGTTATAATACGCCAAGATGTGTTGCCAAAGTATATGTTCTGTATTAGCTAATTATTGAACATTACTTCCTTTGCTTTAAAACAATTTTAAAGTTTGAAGGCATAAACATCTATATACCTAGGTATATGCGTGCCTTGAGACCGAATTTTCTCTCTTGTAAACTTAAGACTGCGCAACTGCGCTCGCTCATTTGTTTTCTCCACATAAAATGAGCATAAAAATTAGGAAAAGTGAAATTTGGAATGTTTCTACGGCACTGTTTATGAGATTTTTTGAGATTTTTTAATTAGTTAAAAAAAAGTCCCCAGTTAAAGTTTTTTCAGTGAAACATCACCATAATAAAAAATGTTACCTTGGTGAAAGTGAACCCCGGAACTAAGTGATGACTAGACTATATCTATGTCTTACTGTTAGTCCAGAGACTACCCCTAACAGACAAATCTTACAAGTCTCGGTATCTTAAACTTCTCCGTAATTAAACTTCAACTAAGTGAAAGTGAACCCCGGAACCAGGGAGGATGTACCCTCCCTAGCGAAAGTTAAGCCCATAGCTAGGGAGAACTCTACCTAAAGTTTAGGAGATCTTCCCCTGCCAGACAAGCTCAATGACATCAAATGGCAGATATCCCCCACGAAAAAGATCCCAATCGAAAACACGATATCTTCTCAAGAAAATGAAAGAGAAAGTGCATTTGTCATATATCAAAGGATAGATAAGTGGCTATATGGGCATGGGCAGATTCGAATTTTCAGAGGAAGAGAGACTTTTAAGAGCCTAGACTATTATATCGCGCAATAAAATCAGGAAACTAGAAATGGGGACATAGAGGGCTTGCAAAAACGAGCTTCCGTTTTTATGACAGTATGAGAATTTCTTAGGGGCCAGTGATAATATCCCGCAATATCATTAGTTGTATGAGGATGACTTAGGAAGTTAATGATTTAGGTAAATTATTCCTTATGCCAATGACAAGCCTAAGATTTAGCCTAAGCCTAAGTCTAAACCTAGTCCTACCCACTCCCTACTTGTCGTTTTATCTGAATCGAGACCAATCTTATTATATAAAGGAGAAGAGTTTACTTTTTTGTTTGTGTGAACGAAACAAAAAAAAATTAGAATATCTAAAGGATATAAAAGGACAGCTGGAGCCCAGTCTTGAGCAAACGAAATCCGAATCTTATTTCACGACTTTTCTAGATACGTTGCAAACGTTTCACACAAGTGTGCTCACTTTTCCTGCATTTTAAACTTTGAAAGTCGCCTTCAGGCGGCGAGAGCCGTCTGGTATACTATATAACATGGAGATTGGATGATACCTAAGATCACTGTTTTACACTAAACTTGCTGCTTAGATAACCTTCCCTTGTCACTAATGCTAGCACAGCACAGACACGCCGTCGTGACTCAATTCCCAACACCAAAAACGGCAAGCCAAAAAAAGTTCTTAATCTTGGTTTTGTATGACTCCCGAAAAGGGGGTTGACATTGAACTCAGCCTCAAATAACAAGTCTTGCAGTCTTGTATTGCATGACTGGTTATGCGGGTTTCTGGGGCACTTTTACATCACTAAGTCGAGAGCAAAGCAGGGAATTTGAAATTGAACTTTTAACTTTGACGACAAGTTCATTTTGACAATAGAGCCGTTTCAAAAATATTCAACATACACCTGACTTCAAACTAAACAATGTAAAGCCCCTGTTTACGGTAACGTAAAAGTGCCTATGTATCTTTTAACTGAGTAAAGAAAGGACATAACCAACTGATTAAAGCGGCATAACACACAATTTGCGAAACGTACGTTGGACAACTGCGTTCCCATGTATTATATGCAACCTGCCGTCCATACTACGTTCTCGGACGCGCAGACGCACGTGTGGCTAGCTGCGCAAATTGGAGTGTTAGCCTTCTCTGGTAAGACTTTAACAACTTGAAATTAATTAAATTTGATGATGGTTGTTGCCAGTGTATTCCCCAAAAAAAGCCTTTCTAGCCTATTGTTAGGCTTATTAGGTTTAGGCTTAGGCTTAGGCTTAGGCTTAGTATTAGGCTTTGATGTTTGTTGTCAACGTATTCTCAATTACAGACTTTTCATAGTTCTCTCGGCTGCCTCATTGGGTAAGTAAAGAGAAATAAGGTTCGGTGTGTGTCATCATTTTTTTTCTTAATCAAGGTTGTGCTCTGTTTCTCTCTCTTATTAGAGAGAGAGAGAGAGAGAGAGAGAGAGAGAGAGAGAGAGAGAGAGAGAGAATAAAACTAGTTGACACTGTTGATAGACAATAGTCAGCGAGATGAGAACAGTGAAAAATACTGTCACACTAACAACAGACAACGACAAAAAAATGCCATGAAAAAGACAGAGTTCTTCATCGAAAAAGGAAGCACCTTTTTGTATGTAAAGAAAAGAATGTTCGGTTACAAAAACGCGTAATAAAAGAAGTCGATGATGTGCAAGTGGGGAGTTTAAGAGGTAAGAATAAAGTCTTAGACCTTAGGCTTAGGCTTAGGTCTAAGCTTAGGGTTAGGATCAGACTTTGGGTTTACAGTTTCAGCCGTCTTTCATAACATGGTCACTAACCTATGGTAAAATCAATGATGTTGCGGGTAATCAAAGATACCAACTACCAACCTATGATATACCAGTGGTCAAAGAGCTGACTCAGCATAGTATGACAAATAGATCTCTCAATATAATTTCACTTTCAAGCAGCAAGCAAAAAGCAAGTTACTCAATTTCAACTTCGCGAATTCAAACGTTAGGAATTTCGTATAGATGACTTATGTCAATTGGGAAAGCCGTAAAAACCCACTCTTGAAACTGTGACTCTGAGTCATGTAACTTTGTAAATTCCTCAAGTTGTGAGTGACATAAAACGGATAATTGAAAGAGGTAAAAAGAGGAGGGAGACAGATGGAGGGAGAGAGGGAGAGAGAGAAGGAGAAAGAGAGAGGAAAATAAAGAGGTATAGAGGTAAAAAGACAGAGAGTCAACTTCCAAGTGACAAACTGCCCCTACTGTAACTATAACTTAATTGAAGATATGTTACCTGTTGCGATAATTTGGTCAGCACCATGAAAAATTCTAAGCGCGAAAAGCAGTTTAACGATTACTTTTCTTATTTTTTCCTCCGCACAACGTTGTATGCATTTTTTCATTGTCAGCGTAGCTAGTACTTTCCGTAAAACTGCCTGTATTTTTTGTGTAATGTAATAAAAAAAAGTTCACCGAGATGAGTACATCATATAAGATATAAACATAGATGGTCATATGATAATCAGGAGTTATTTTCATACATTTCTTATTCTCTATTTTGAGAGAAAGGCATTTTTGATAGATTTTTATCCAAAACATTCCTTCCTAAAACCCACAATCAGTGATAAATTGGACTGAGTTCCATGTGTAACAATGGAATGTGAAAGGAGTTGAGAAAGTAGAGTATGTTGGGAAAATCGATGAAAAGGTAATAGTATTCTCTACAAAGTAAACTAGTAAACATAGTAAGAAAGTAATGTCTGATAGTATAAGGAAAGGTAATGTAAATGTAGATCAGAAATATATAGATCCTATAGAGAAAAGGGGGTATATTTATGGACAGATGGTAAATGACTAAATAAGTGTATTGTATAATGAAACAAGCACTGCACTTTGATTTAGAACCTTTCTTGGAATTAGAGTCAAAACAAGGCACCTTATTTTACTTTACAAGATCATAAACAATGGATAAATTAGATGTAAAAAGACTGCACAAGGGAACTATGTATAATCAAAAAGAACTTACTTATCGTTTGTGGAATATTCAACGGTTTGGCGATAGTTTGCGCAGGGAGCCATAGGACCAATAGAAGGCCAATAATGGCCTGAATCTGGGGCCTCATGGGCCAATTAATTAGCGGACCTGGTTCAGGTCGGGGCTTCAGCTTTACAGTAATTGTCGCCCTGTGTGGCGAGTTACGATAGCTTTGGTACTGTAGTAATATAACTTGTCTTCGAGGCAGACCTCAGTGACCCCGGTTCACGGGGAATAGTTCCCGGGGACAGCTCTCGAGAAACAAAAGGGAGAGCGCGAAGCGCAGTCTATGCACAGGCACTGGCAGAGCGCTGCCGACATACGGAGAGAACCCTCCTGCGAGCGCTGGCCCCGCCCACTAAAAGGTTGGCCATGATGGTAGCAGCGCGAGGAATTCAGTAAAAAAAAGTATTCAGGAATGCTATTTTAGGAAATGGGAAGAGTATGCGAATAAGTTTTTAATTTTATATAGGCGCAAGCCCACAATATCTAATGATCAACTGCTCTTCTTAAAACAAATTTACGAATTTGAAATAATAAGTGTTTATCTGGTGAATTGTATATAAATTTCGCGCAAAGAATTGTTTGCATCACCGGGCGTCAGGCATTTGCACAACTTTCGGTAGAATCAAAATTCGCACAGTAATTCATGGTTTGGAATGTAAACCACCTAAATTCCCACATCGGCAGTTACTGTCAACTGTCAATTTTTACAATAGACACCTGAGACTGTACTTCACCAACACGCATGGGGCCCTCCCATACCTCCCCAAGGTCCAAGGAGCTAAATAGTGCCCAAAGAGTGCCGCAGAAGAGATTCAGAGTGCTGGCGAGCCTAAGGAGGGCCCCCTGTGTCTTGGTGAATATGACCTCAGGTCGGTTAGCTTCTAGCTACCCTTAGGAACAGTAAACACAGTGATAAATTGATACCCTAACGATATTGATCTATCCTTTCCCATTTACAACTTCCTGTCTGTATTATCGAGGACAAAACACACACCCGGTGTTGTACAGTAAATATATATGCACGGTAGGAAATGCATAGCCGTGATCCTTTAATTGTTCAGACATGGCAGACCCGCGTGCAAGCCTCAGGGCTGCTCTTTTGTAAAGGTATAGCGACACCCGGGTTAAACCTCCCGGCGAGGGCACGGGGAAAAGAGTGGTAAAAAAGAGTCATAAAAATGATGCAAAATAAAAAACTGCTGTATATTTTAGAACTGGGGATAATATTTCAGTTACACTATGAAAAAATCGAGCCCCAGATGACAGAGTTGAACCAGCGTGTGAACTGTGAACTTCCCTTTTTATGTTTTGCAAAGTTTTTCCACCATTTTTCCATCGTTTTACACGATTTTTCACCATGTACAGTCTCAGTTCCAGAAGTCAGAAGCCTTTAAAGCGAAATACCCCAGCATTCGTATGCAGCTGATGCAAATGAGGATGAATTAGAATAAAATTATATGTAGCCCTGTTAAATATAATTCCAATCTTTGAGATTTCTTTTAAAAAAGATAGGCTTCAAGCCTCATTGTTTGCTTCTTCGCACAGCAAATTGCCCCCCTTTTTATGCAGAAAGTCAATTCTGTCGATGATTGAGCGACGCTTTTTTAGAACTATATACAATTTTCCCTCTTGGTTTAGGACTTATAACATTTTATACGATAAGATACGATAATTCGTTGGACCGGGCAACTTTTTTGTTTAACATATATATAATTTACTTATCAAAATACACTGTTTCAAAGGTTAACTAATCCAAGACACGTACCGCTTTTCAAAAATATATCAAAAATTAGCAAAGCAAATTATTGTTGTTTCATATAGGTTCTAACGGTGTATGCTTGCTTGGTCTTCCGCAGGAAAACGAATTAATTGCCGAAACCACAGAAAAAAACCGTGGTTGGCCCATCTCCAAATGGTTTTTACCGAAAAAAACCATCTGGTGACTGGTTCGTGGCTGGTTCTGACCATTTGGAGACCAACTGATGACAGTTTTCGATAAAACTTGGTCACGAGTTGTTCACGAATTGGTCACCAAATGGGCAGGGACACGATAAAACCAGTGAACCGTATTCAAGTGGGTTAACCCTTTTCCTATGTCATTCATCACAAAACTATATGTAAACAAAAACTAATCAAGATTATTTGATGCGCAAAAAACAAGCATCATTTAAGTAAAAAAACAAGCATGGCTAAAGGTTAACGTTCCAGTAACCTACTCCAACTATGCTCACTTTGCAATGCTCGCCGCGACGCGCTCCACATCGCGGCTAAATCTGGGCGAGTTAGTAGCGAGTTAGCATCACTCAAGCATCGATTCCATCTTGTTCTGTCCCTCTCAATGCTGAATCGGCAGAAAATCCGTCGTGCAATCTGGGTCAATGTCAGACAAAGGTATTTTTTGTAGATTTTACAAACTGATATTTTGAATGTTTGAAGTTGTTGAAAAATAGAGAGAAGGCCGCCGTTTTCGTAAGAATTTGTAATTGTAAGGGTGTTAGCAAATTACAGTTTTCCAGCTTCGTTAAAGCAATATGTCATGTGTTTTTCAAACGCTGGACAAATGCATTTCGTTTATTGTATGCAAATTACTATCCCGCATGAGCATTTCCGGCAGAGAATGGAACATAATACATGGAAATGCAGTTATCCAGCATGTCATAACCACGTGTTATACCGCTTTAAATTCAGCATTGGGAAAATGGAAATACTGTGTATAATTTCACATCAACTATATCACATGAGCATCGTTGCATAATGGGGTTTCCAAGTATGCCAAAAACCGTGTGTTTTCCTTCCAAGAATCAATTGCAAAATAGTGTGCCAATCTACCGTAAATTTGCGTAATTTTGACACATCCGCATTATAGAAAACCCGTCATTAAAGCTAAGCATTTGTTGAACAAATGGTCCCGTGGCGATCGGTCGTAAAACTGCCTGTAGATGTGCTCGTGTAGTGCCAAGTTACGGTAAATTTTTCGATACTTGGAAGGAAAATCGGCTATACTTGGAAACCCCATAAGCTTTTGTTATGCAAAAAAAAGCTTTTAGGAGCAAATTTGCCTTTGGTCGTTTTCAGTGTGTCAAGCCTTTTTCCTACCCTTTGAACTTATAAACTTTAAAAGCTAACGTTTGATTTTTGAGTAAGTAAAAGTCATATAATCGTATTCTCGGACAGCTTAAACTGCAAAAACTTGTCTCGATATTGTACTTCCGACTACACGACGCGCATTATGCAACAGAACGGCGTGCCTCCTTTTTCAACGTAGCTTTTTTGGTTAAAAAAAAAGTTTGACTAACGTGATTGAAGGTTAGGGAAAATGTAAGCATATGTATAAGTAACTTTGCCTATTAGAAGCTGAGCTGAAAATAAAATAAAAATTCAAAGTTCAAACGATGACTACTTTGCTGGTGTAGTAATTTCGTCAACATTTTTTTATCACCTTATTCACTCTTATTTTTCATGCGCCTGGCTCTGTTGGCCCAAGTTAAAAGCTCCGCTGATCTTTCCGATAAAAATGCCTTTATTTTCTAGAAAATTGTAGATAACCATGTCCGAGACATCTTAAATCTCATAAAATTTTCACCCTCGCCTACCTCAGTAAGTGACAAGGTGAACCTGAGGCGGCGCCTTTTTCACCCTGATTAGCCCGGTGAGTCGCACGTAAAAAGGGGTGAAATTCGGGTGCAAAAAGCGCGCGGCACCGCCGGAAGACAAACCGACAAACGCGGTAAAAGAAATCCAATTCCGCATTTTCACTGGTACCGCTCGCGTAACGCCAAGTTATAAGAAGATGGGTGCCAGAAATGTGCTGAATTTAAAAACAAACAGTGGGGGAATATATGTAAACCAATTACTAATTTAATTTCTAATGTGAATACTAACTAAAAGCCTTTTAGAGAGAAAATAAATATTCACAGCTGGATAACCTAGATTGTAAATGTAAGTTAAAGCGAAATGCTAGCCCCTTTGGAAAATTTGCATATGATAAGCAAATCCTATGTATCCTATGCTAATTTTGTACGATCGTCCACTTCAATCGTACAAAATTAGCATAGGATACATAGGATTTGCTTATCATTCATATGCAAATTTTCCAAAGAGGCTAGCATTTCGCTTTAAGTGTTAAGCGACATCCAAGATAAGGTGTAACGTATTTTTAATTGTATGCAAGGATTTTCTGGTCCCTTGTATTCTGGCTATAGGTTAAGCAACAGATACATACCCTTACATGTATATTTCCCAGGCGTATACCTAGGCTTAGGCCTAGGCTTAGGCTTAGGCAAGGTGCTAGGGCCTGACCCTCTTTCCTATTCCCATACTCCCGAATCTAGGCTACCACGCAATATCCACCCCAAACATATATCAAATGTAAATATATCATCGAGTATTGCGCGATCACCGGGGCACCTTTTTTTCGACAAAATTTTTGCATCCGAAAATTGGGTTCGCGTGTGTAACGAACCAAAGCAGTCCAACCAATTCGGGGCAAGGTTAACTCGTATGGTGTTCTCTTGTGTCTTCGTGCTGTAGAAAAGTAGTACAAAGACAATTTTCGAAACTACCTAAATACCTTAAAGTTGCTGATGTGAGGTTTTGTTTTGAGATCAGACGGATGGCTAAATCGCAAACAAAGAGTAAAATGGGATTCAAAGTTAGAATGCAACAAAATTCTTCTCATTATTCCTGAAAGAGTATGGCACACCACTTTTGGGTGATGCTTTGCATGCCGCCATAAATTGGCGCGCGTATGGCGCCCGCCTCGCAGAAAGTTCAACAAAGTTAGACTTATTGTATGCGTACAGTGCCCAATCCGCTACCAAACGGCTCGCGTTCGGCTCGTTTTTATTGGAAGTCGAGCTTAGTCAGGGTATCGCTGCCGCAAGTATTTCGTAAGTTTCAACAAGAGCTCAATGAACATGTCCACCTGATTGCTAGCCTAAATAATACATTGTAAAAGTTCAAAAATATCTCTTCAGAGGCTATTTTACGCGAGTTTATCTCATTTTGCCCTGCTCTAAGATAGTCCGAAGAAGGTTAACGCTAGAAATGGTAGTTAAACTTGTTTTTATTGTCCTACTCCTACATTCCTAACATATGACGGGCAGGCATACGCGTGACAGGTCGACAGGTGGGCATTCCATTTCGAAACCTAAATTTAGACTTTTAGAAACATAATAATAATAAAAATGTCGATAGATACATAAACCAAGTGAATTATTTACTAAGAAGCTGGCAAGCTTTGCTTTCTTTTCATCATATTACTTGATGCACCGGTGTTATTTAATAAATAAATAAATAAATAAAAACAGCCTATTTTTCAAGCATTATATTTTTTGCTGAAAATACACAAATGTTTCACATCTAACATATAGGGCAACATTTATTGTCTAATTCGATAAGTCCTCTCCATAAGCACAGTGGTTTCATTCTCCTTGATAGCTGTTGATATAACTCCCCGTTCCACTAACGTTGTACTGCTTATCGAGGTAATGACAAGCCATAAAAGGTTTAATCGTTTGACTCCGCGACATAAAATTCCAACAAATTTGTTGAAAGTTGCAATAGAGACTCTTTTTGCCAGAGTCGGCGCTTAGTAAAGTATTTTTGGAATTTCTCTAAAATAAACTGAAAATTGCTCCAACTTTAGATTGTGTGAAAAAAATGCATATTACTAGTTCATTCTTGGACAGACTTACGCTACGTTCAGTTACAGGGAGCGTGAATACCTAGAAGATCCAGACCCCAGACAAATATATATGAAAAAGTAAATTTTCTGTAAACCAATAGAATGATAAAGATTTATTGATCACATTCACAGTGCATAGTCAAAAGCCAACCCTAAGACGTCAATGTGTATAAAAACATCCCATACCATACTTCAAGACGCTCTTTGACTAGGTAGACTAGAAATCGTCGCCTACTGCTCAGGACCTCTGCGAAATAGGCCATGAACAAACTGTGAATATTGTAATGGCTCTTGAGCCATAAAATATTTATTTATTTATTTATTTAAGGGTCTAAAAGTTGGGCCCACGACGTTAGTTATCATAAGGTAGGCCTACGCTAATGAGGTCCCACAGTGCCCTTCACCAATTGCCTGTCCTCATACATTTACTCTTTGTACTACTAATTAAACTCTATATTATTAGCTGTTTTGCTTCTTCTAATTTCTCTTTTACTCTGTCAAATGACACCTTTTTTCCTCATTAGATATTAATCTACGCTCATTTTTCTCAATTTTAAGTATTCTCGGTTTTAGCGAAAGTTTAAATCGGCAACATATCACAGCAGAATGTAACTCCTTTTCGGCGGGCAGATTTTTATCAAAGAAATGATCATGCCCGTGGAAGTTTTACCGCTTACTACAGGAAAGTACCGTGTTTTATTGGTTTATCTATAAGTGTGTTAGTGCATTTTCCTGTGCTGGTAGAAGTTTGTGTTTTGCTGCGAGATCTGGGTATTGGGATAATTTTACCCAAATATACGTTTCAGAATTAACATAAAGAGTAGTAGACGCAAAATTCAGTAATGTCATAGCCTCGTGCAGATTAAATATATTTACTAACGCAAGGCCCCAGATACCATAGACAATGACAATTTTGGATTAGTGTTTTCAACTGGGCTACCGATTTACGCCGTTAAAGCGAAATACCGGCCGGTTTTTGAAACGCATCGTGCACAGTTGAATTCTTATACAAAGTTGCCCGAATTTAGCTCGATTTTTTTTATTCTAATTTATAGTCATTTGCATAAGCTGCATAAGAATGCTGATGTACTCGATGTGTTTAAAAACCGGCCGGTATTTCGCTTTAACCAATAGGCTACCGCCTTGGCTGGTCCCCCATAACGGCTGGTTTAACAAGAGTATGTTGGACAACTGAAGTCCCATATATGTTGCATGCAAACGAATATGTATAATTGGAACAAAAAAACGCGCAGTATCACGCACACTACATGGGAAGACGACGTCTGACACACGCTTCACAAGCCGACTGGTATGTCGCTTTAAATGTGGCGCGCAGACAGTGCGTGCGCCGCACCCTTCCAAGAAGTTCTTCAAAGGTGTGCAAAATGCAGGTTGCGACTATCATTCAGAAGCCCCGAACAGCATCAAAGAACTTCTTATTTTGATACAGCAGAAAGTGAATAAATATGCTTTTTGTAACCATGTGCACATTAACTCGTGATATTATTATGTTCCTTTCTTTATTTGTAACAAATAGCTAATAACTCATGTTAACCACGGCGCTAGTGCGATAAAATCAGCTTTTCGCGCATGATTGGTCACATGAAAATTATTGAAAAAGTAAAACGAAATTAATAATAATAAGTTCTGTCAGCAGGTCAACAAACAATAGAACGAAACTCAAATACTTCCTCAGATTTAATCTCCAACTGTTTGAAAACAAAAGTTAAAGAATAGCAACTATAGAAAATATAAGCCACCCTTTTGTATTTGGATCATTTTGGGTAACGTAAGAAAACACCTAGCACATAAGGTGGAAACCGCTGGGTACCGCGGCGCCACAAGAAGGTGTGCGATATGTGTGCCACATGTGCGCTAGAACTTTTGTGGCGACGAATTCATACGGTTTCTTGGAAACACATAAACATAGCTACTAGTGCAAGGTGAAAAAATCGTGTAAATACTAGTGAGAAAAACAGATGGTTACAAAAATACTTTATCCAAGGCTTCCTTATAAAAGATTCAGTAGACTTTACATGAATCATAAGTGGGGATGACATATTTAATATTGATATATGCCTTTGGGCCTCCGCTTCTCTCCAAGTCGTTTAATGTAGCTGAAACGCGGATAATTAGCTCATTAGAACTGAGGCAATTAAAAATTAAATGTTATTTGTCTCCTAATCAATATTAATTACACATAAACTGCGCGATCAACATAAAAATTTTAAACCTTTAACCTAAAGTCCAGCCACTGGGGGGCGGCGCACCCCTCTTGGGCACGCGGCTGGAGCTGGAATGGTGTGCGCGAACGCCAGATAGCGTATCTGTGGCGCACCCACCGCACACTGTGCTACGCTGGTGCGCGGTGCGCGGCTGCGGTGTTTCATCTGTGTAATTGAAAAACTACCTTCAATTTGTTCATGCACTCCTTGTCCGCGCGAATAATTTATCGATTTTTGAATGCCACAGAAGTTTGCAACTCCTGAATACGAATAACAAATTACGGTAATACCATAAGCAGCCGGTTCTGTGGTGGAGCTGAGCTCTCTACGACAAAATCAGAGGCTCTCATAAAAAGGAAAGTGGAATAATAAGTAATAAGAATAATTCCCGAGACGACAGAAAAACGGACATCAAATAGTTTAAACAGAACAAACCATTTGGAGACTGGTCAACGACCATTGCCAATTACTATTCTGCCTATTGAACATTTGCTAATATACTCACTGAGGGGTGGCAGTAGTTGTCTGTAGAATGGTACCAAACACTCTCCGACCATATTCAATCTCGATAATTTTGACAATAGCTTCAGCACCTCTTTCTTCTTTTCCAAATCGAACGAGTAGAGCCCGGCGCGTAGAGAACGGACCTTAAATTGTTAAATTTTAATGTAAATCGCTAATTAAAGTACAAGTGGCGGGGTTTAGCGAGCAAAATTGTGCGCCGCTTCATAGCGGCGCGGTAAAAGTCGCTTGAGCACCTACTGTCACGTTGCGTTCTAAGGGTATCTAGCAATCTAGCATACAAGCAGTTATGATATATCCGTTATAGACTTACCAACTGTGGAAGGACGGCTACCACCGACTCCGAATTGTGAACCGCGTCCAAAAGATCGTGCAAACCGCGTTCGGACACGAAGCGATAGGGCTGAATCATGTAAAAAAAATGAATATTGAAGTTTTCTGCACAGGAAAACGAAACACGCAGACCACAGAAAATCGTTACCAAATTACCAAGTGGTTTTCTTCAAAAAAAAATTTTTTTTTGACGGCCATGTGCTAACCAGGGCCTGACCAAGTTACCAAGTGGTCACTGAACGGGAAAACGCCAGGGAGCCGTCGCCCAATCGATTACTCAGTTTTCTATGTATGCTTATAGGAAGAACCGATAACTGCTAGGTTTTCTGTACATACGTGGACCTCCTTCCTACCTTCCATACCGCCGGCCGCAAAAGCCTTATTAAAAAAAGCCCCAAATAAACCACCTACAAGCTAACTACGAACAACAAAAACAATGAAAATTACAAAATAAGGCTACAAACTATAATATATCAACTTTAGAAAGTGACGTACCTGATCCAGAAGTGGGAGTCCCAAAGCAAATTTGGGTATCAACACACGAAAGGAATCGGATGAGAGCAATGTTGGCTCTTTTAGCCATCTGAAATATTAATATTAATTAATTATAATAATAATAATAATTTATTGACACATTATAATTAAATATTAAACATTAATTAAATAATGATATTTAAATAATGATAATTAATAACGATAACTACCAAAACAAGGAAAGCAATTGGAAACATTTTTACGTGGGCCTTAGCCCGGCATTGTGATGCTGCTAGCATTATGAGTAATTGCATCATTTACTTAAAATAACAATGACATAGCTAAATTAATGGGCAATTAAATAAAATTAATAATAAACTAAAATTAGTCACTTCAGCTTTTTCAGTCTCTCTCCTGGACATCCATGTTCTATGCGAATTGGCAGATCACCATTCGTGTACATGTGACGGAAAATGTCCCACGACTCGAGCTGAAAAGTATGTTCACCCCTTATACAAAAAGCATCCTTTATTGAAGGGAGATACCGGCCGGTTTTTGAAACACATCGAGTACAACATCTTTCTTATGCTGTTTATGCAAATGAGCATAAATAAAAATAAAAATTCGAGTAAGTTTGCGTAAATACGTGAGAATTCAGTTGTCCACGATGCGTTTCAAAAAGCTGCCCGTGTTTTGCTTTAACCGAATTCACAGAAACAATGCAAGCGTGTCGTCTTGCTGAACTGGAAGCTTGTTCATGATGTTGTATTATGGATCTTTTTGGGCAGATACGTTTCTCAATAAAGATATAGTATCATATCTATGGTCATTGGGATTGACGCTCGCATGGTGCCCGAACTAGGTACGGAATTGTCAATGGTAGTGTTCGGTACATTACCTGTGTATCAGAAGGCGCGGCCGACCTTACCCGAGCCGGTAGGGATAATGTTCTCGAATTTCTTTGCGTGGATTGCACGCTGAACGGAGGTACCTAAATCCAAACATATTAAAGCCAGATACTCCGAGTTTTCTCAGAAGTGTGCCTTAGGTTTCAATGCAGTACACTTAGGTAATCCGAAACAAAATTCTTAGCTAGCGTGACACATATCTAAAGCTATCAGTTTTCATGGATGAACGTATTAACAAAAAAAACACAATGTAAGTCCAAAATAAGGATAAACAGAACTAAATAGAACAGAATTTTTCTTTTCTCTTTATCTCTT
The DNA here is from genome assembly GCA_036852015.1 of Pelodera strongyloides. NCBI lineage: Eukaryota > Metazoa > Nematoda > Chromadorea > Rhabditida > Rhabditidae > Pelodera > Pelodera strongyloides. The sequence continues at coordinate 16,502 of JAANDG010000575.1, read as the reverse complement.
TAAAACTAAAGATTCTCACTAACCTGTCTACTCATTGTCTCCTTCCGGTGTGCCATGTTGTCTACCTGATTGATATTATCTTTGATAATATCTCTCTTCTGATTCTTTCCATGTATTCCAATACCTTCTTTATCACAAACGAAGACCTTCAACGGGTGACGTTGCGCAGAAATTGAGCGATATTTGCTACTTATTCGTGCCATCCCGAAAACTAATCTGCAATTTTTTTTCATGACGAATTTTTTTCTGAACATGTATGGTATGGCTTCTTCATACTTGATTGCGTAAAGATGAGCGTAAGTAAAGAAAAGCATTGACGGCTTATTTGTGTGTATGTGAAATAGAATTAAAAAAAATGCAACAAAACTAGAAGCTAGCTAGAAGGCTCGGTTTTATTCTTATGTTTATCTTAAAAAGGACCACAATGACACCAAGAAATTACATTACAACTAAAATAATCAAAAATAATTAATAATATTAAAATTATTTAATTATTAAAATATTAAATTAAAGTTATACAATATTCGCAGAAATGTCGAATTACGTTGATTTATATCTTGACGAAGAGGGATTATTTCTCCTCTCATGAAAATATCCTTCTAATCGCCTTTCGCGTGCGTGTGATGCAAACATACACACACAAACTCATGTAATATTCGTATGAATAAATTAATGACTTTCAGGCGATAAACACTCAACCAATATGGATAGGTGCCCAGTTTTTAGGTGCCCAGTTGTTGGCCCCATAGGTGCCCAGTTTTTGGCCCCATAGGTGCCCAGTTTTTCTTTATAATGGTTCAATTTATTGTCACAATAAATAAGAATAACATAATTAAACGTAATCATCTACGGCGCATTAAAGCGTTCGCGAAACTATGGCGCTCTAGTGGCGAACAAATGGCTCAAAATGTTTGCCTGCCCTACTGACTGCAACAGATGTACATTGAAAGTAGAACCATAAAGAAGCATATATTACTAGTATATTACATTCTACTTTCTTCCGTCTTGTGGCTCAAAAAGCTAGCACTTCCAGCATTTCCGGTATTTATCTCCGCCCGATTGCATAACTATATAGCGTATTATTTGGACTACTGGGCTCCTTCTAAATCCGGAGAAAACACCAAAAAGATACAAAACAACAAAAATAATACACGCTGCACATTTTATTACACATATTTTGTATAAAAAAACACACACAATAAATTACAAGACTAGTAAATCACGTCCTAAAACACGGAAACAGGGTGAAACAGCAGAAAAAAATACTTGATATGTATCTTCTTGGGACGCGATTACATACAAAATTCGGACATATTATGCATTTATTATATAAAGAATAAAGCTCATCCGTACATATATTTTGTTCCATAAAAAAGAGTGAGGTGCAAAAAGGCTGAATGCAAAAAAGGTAGCCAGAAGAGGAATATGGGATTTAGTAGGGGCGTAGCATTACTCTATCCTTATATAATTATAGGATAGGTTCGATGACAAGGTGGGATGCCAGGTTAACATAGCCTAAGCCTAAGCCTGGGCCTAAGCCTAGGTCCAAATTCTACATTACACAAGAACTTCGCATAGAATAGAAAAAGAAGGGACTAGAGTTACAAAAAACTAAGATAGGAGGCGCTAGAGTAAAAAAACGAGGAGGGACGTCCTACAGACATCTCCGCAGCACCACAGCAGCATATCCAAAGCAGCAGGGCAACAAAATTTGTTGCGCCGCTTCAAATTGACGACTTGGCGAGCGCGTACTCGTGTTCGGGTCGTGCGATTCGATTCCAAAGTTTGATCATCACGGCAAGAGGCAGGACACACCTGAAAATGGAAGTTGTAGTTTGTACTCTTAGCACATCAAACTACAAACTGTAAAGCTCAGAAAAAACTTCATAATCAATCACTCTTACCAGATTCCATCGGCAACCCAAAACACGACGAACACGCGGAACCAGTGCGCCTTCGGGTCAATGTAGGGCTCAGTTCCTGAAAGGAAAGAGTAAACTACAGACTACAAAAATGAATCCCTGGAGCTATATCTTAACCTTAAACTACGGACTACACAATAAAATACAGAAGAACATACATAAACTACAAAGACGCCAGTACCGAAAAAGGAGCTTCTGAACCAATCAATATTCTCCAAAATTTGGTGTTTCGCAACAACATTGCTCACACCTTTAGTGGGGCACATAAATTGTGCCGGCATCAAGTTAAAGCGAAATACCGGCTAGTTTTTGAAAAGAAAATCTTCAAAAATCGCTCAGTGCCCACCTTCAGGCTGGCCGACGTAGAGCACCATGTACCACAGGGTCTTCCAGAAGACGAAGGCTGATGTGGTGAAGGTAGTGAGAAGTGTGTGGCGAGAGTTGTTCCGAGCCTGAAACACCATACCTTATTTTCCCTGTATATGTTGCTCTGACAGAGTTGAGCAAGGCCAGTCACCAGTCATGTACATATACAGTGCCGAACGTACCACTCTCAAAATGTAAACACTTTTTTGTGAACACCTTGAGCCCAGCAATATACATATTTCATAAAACCCCAAGAAATAGTGTACATCTACGAAGCACAGTCTACTGCAGTAATTGGTAATCGGGGCTAAACTAATGTGTTGCTGCTAACACAACGTCATCGACGATGGCACCGGCGATAAGCAACGGTCTGTGTATGGTAGTGGTACACTAAGGATTTCGGTAACATACCGATCGGAAGGGGGATGGGGCCTAGTTTTAATGTGGTGGCCTTAGGTGAACCACATCACCGTGAGGGCATAGGTAATCGGGAGGGAGGGGAGCAATATTATGATAGCTTAGGTCTTCAACGCTGCCAACAACAACACCGACCATGACAAGAGCGACAATGTTCATGATGATCTCGATGGTCATCACACGGCCGGTCGCCATCGTCACCAGGTCGTCCCATCTAGCATAGCGGTAGTCCACGTCGGCGTAGATGTTCCCTGAACAATAATAAACAAATTACGTTGGCGCCATTCAGTTTATTCAGACCTTATTGATTAACTAACTCCCTTTATTGATTAACTAACTTTTCGTTAGAATGGATAGGTACGCTATTAGTAAACGATCAGGGTACATAGTAATCATTATATAATCATAATATGTTCCTAGTGCACGTATGCAATACACACTCGGAACGGAACGGGGGTTAAACCGGTATGATACGTAACTGACAAACAGTTTGCACATAATACATGGGGACGTAGTTGTGTAGTCTACACCACGTAATACCGCTTGCTTTAGTCTAGAACCCTTCATAAACCACGTGTCCTACCGCTTTAATCTACTTGAGTGACTAACATGGTTCGTAGACGGTCTCGAGGAAGCCGCCTCGGTTGGTGTGGGGTCGGAACGAGGTGTAGATCACGTCCAGGGTGCAGATGACTGCCGAGATGGCAAGCCACCACTCGATCCAACGAGGCAGCTGACGACCCGATACCTCGTACATCTGCAAGTACAAACTACAAGAATGTATAAACTATAAACTACAGTAATTCACGCAGGACGGTACAAACTACATAGAATGCTACTACCCAATTTCTCGTACACCTGAGCAACAAAGATCAGGCAACCGGCTTCAAACTACATACAGCGAAGACAACGTGCTAGAAAAGAACCATACAACGGTAATCATGGGATCGCTAAAAGGCAAACATTGCGTGGGGGACAGATAGCTACGGACTAATTTAAGACGCATTTACCTCATGTTTAATAAATACAGTAAGCCAAGGAACTGAAATCTAGCTACAGACAAGTTTTAAATGGAGGTGCCTACATTTTTCAAGTGCGTGTACATCTTTATATTTCTCAATAAAACTTGAAAGGGCAAGTCCTTTGAGTAGAGCAGAAGTTTACCTAGTTTATAAGTGTTATTGCACGTAGGCAAATTTAGCGCATCAGCTGAGAGGCGTACTATAGTGCAAGTGTAGGCCGATAAATCGCGGTGAGTGTGCGGCGGTGTAGTCGCGCTCTGCTGCGGCTAATACCAAAAAAATAGTCACTTTGCCTCAGCTGATACCAAAAACTAGGTACAATTGGCAATTGGTCAGTCTTGTAGCCGGGAATCAGATTACAGTTCTAAGAAAAAGATTACAGTTCGACAAAAACATGAAAAAGAAGATGTTTTGAAGAAAGAGGGAGACTATGTGAGCCTCACATTTTCGGTCCGCCAACCTGGCACATTAACATATTGATGCTATTCGAAATAAAATTTGAATAATGCAAATTTTCGCAATGTAGTAGATCCACACGTGGACGTGCGATTAAAATGCATAAATTAGGCCATATGCTGATTTCTGTTTCGTGACAGGAATGTGCAAGTGTATGAACTATGAACTGATATAAGTAGCAGCAAACAAAATTGTGAACCATTTTGCTGGACCAGAAAACCAGCTGTGAAAAAAACATAGAAATAAAAGGAAAAACATAAATTCGAATAAAAAATCGAGCTAAATTCACGCAAATGATCATAAATATAAGAATTCAGTTGTCCACGATCACTTTAATAAATCGAATAAAAACATAGGCATTGGTTTGTGCGAAAAAAAAAACATTTTCCTAGGATCTGATCATTTGAAAAGTAAAAAAAGTATGTGAAGACATCGCCCAATCCCTAAAAGGCTAACTAATGTTATGAGTGCGGCTTGGATAGTCCGGGATTGTATGGATTTCCCTTGCTTTCTCCCAATCCTCTCGACCTATTTCTACTCGACGGGACAAAATGTCCTTGGATTGACACAAGGATCACAAACCTATAGTAGAGACTGAAAACCCCAAGGCAAGTCTGCTTGGAGGGCTGCATAGGTTAGGCATACAGGCACATGGCCTTCTAATTGCAATAATAGCAAACATTTATTACATTAGGTTTTTTTCAAAAAAAGATTTTTCAAAAACAAATGAGATCTATTGAAAGGAGATAAGGACACAGAAGTTGGATTTTTGGGACTTATAACAAGAGCGGGTATTAGCTGAGCACTACAGCCCGGTAGCTGGACACAAACCTAGTAGCTGGACATGATGGTATTGCAATTAGTCTTATGACCTATGGTTAGGCTTGTGTACGTACTTATGAGATAGGAGAACTACAAGCGTATAAGTTTTTAGATGAGCCGGAGCCGCACGGAAGTCATAAGGCAACACAACATACGTGCGCAAAATACAGTTTCAAGCGTTCAGTTGATTCAGAAAAAGGGTTTCTATTTGTTTTAAAGCCGTTTTGTTGGTTTGTGTCAGATCTTCAACATAAAACAATTGTGAACGAGTTGCTCATATTCTGTTTACACGGTCGCCAGTTGTGCGCCATAGCGGCCGTAACTAGTCATATGCTTATCGTAACCAAATAAATCACCAAAATAAAATAAGGCCACCTACTGTCTACTCGCCTGCATTTCAAAAGAAAAGTCCAACTTTTCTAAACTGTCTGTAGACATTATGGCCAAAAATCCATATTTCTGATTTACTACTTGAATTATTTCAACAAGCCAAGACAAGTGATCCATGCCCGTAAAACAATATAAAATGCAAATAGTACCCTACAAAGAAATAATACTAATTCGAAAATGAACTGTTTAGATCGACAGGATAGGCAGACCGCCAAACAACACCCTAATCTTTTCATCATATGATGAGCACCTGAATTTAATAATTAATGAATTAACCGTTCCCAATATAAAATGAATACTGTATACATTAATTCCGAATTGAACTGTCCAGGTCCAGGTCCAGGCCCAGACACAATGGACAACATCAAAGAATAGATAGACGAGGTTCTCAACAGCGCGAGGGCGAAATCTCGAAAAACGTTTTGCCACTTGGCTTATGTCAATAGAACTTGGCCCGATCGGAAGCAGTCCATTCAATGAATAGGAATTTGGGAAAAGAAACCGGACACAGAACAAACACGCTCAAGTTTGATACATTCGATCTTTGACATGATGATTAACAGTTGTCACAGATCACAAAACCTCGCGCAAGCGCCGCGCACACAAGTGGATGGCGAGCACGGGGCGGCGTACCCAATCGCGCCCCTGATGTAGGCAAGAGCTGCGCGAACCACAATTCCAATTGACGCACCGAAAAAAAGAAACACTGCTCAGAATTAGAGCAAACACTCGATACATTCGATATTTGATATGACGATCAAACAGCTTTCACAGATCACAAAACCTCGCGCAAGCGCCGCGCACCGAAATGGAGCGGCGTACAGAAATGGAACGGTGTAAACTATTTGCCCCAAAGGTGCGCAAGGGCTGCGCGAACTACAACTCCAATTGGAACTACAGCACCGAAAAAAAGAAACCGGACGTAGAACTAACCGTCCAAGTTTGATACATTTGATCTTGGACAAGGTGATAACGCCAGCACATAACGCGACACATCGCGCAGTGTCCGCACAAAGGAATGAGTCGCCAGGGCGGTGCGCCGAAATGGCACAATTTCATTTGCAGCAACTACCGCACCAAATTTTAAAACCGTAACCCTCGCTTGACCAAAACCCCAATTTTTCGTTCGCAACCAAAATTCATAAAACCGTGACATTTAGGATTGTAACAAAACTCTGGAAAATGCTACTTTGTTTAACTTATAAACCATGATGAACACAAAAAAATGCAATCCAGCACCATTACTAGTCGCAGGTGCTAATTACAAGCATGCAATGCTAACAAAATTAAAAGCTGCAAAACAACTTCCCATGCCGGGAATCGAACCCGGGCCGCGTGGGTGAAAACCACGAATCCTAACCACTAGACCACCTGGGACCTACCGCACTGTTTGTGGATACCACCCACGTTGCGACTGGCAAACGTCGCAATGAATAGTTCGGGGTCAAAGATGCAATAGACCGTTCTCATTTCCAATCTTTCTCCATGATACTATTCAAATGATTTCAGCATGTGATCGTAAAATAGCAAAACTACGACAAATTCCATGCCGTGATTACAGTAATTCATAAAATATAAAACAAATGTTTTAGTACATAATTTATGAACTTGCACATATGAGAAAACAACAACATTCACAAAATAAGAAGAAATAAACAACAGAACGGCTAAAGGGTGAGTTTTATTTGCATGTAAATGAAACTAGATTATCACTACGCACACCATTATATCACAACTAGCTCAAACATTGGTAGGGCGCATATAAACCTATAAAATGCTACCTCACTCTCACTACCAAATAAGCTAACCTAATACTAAAGCCTTCACATAAAATAATATCGAAGCAAAGTGAAAAGACTATAAAGTACTGTAAACTCTCACAGCGTTGTAGTTATTGAGGAAACAACGAACCAAGTTTTAAGTGCAACGCTTCTTCCGATGCCCTAAATAAAACCTGGGCCTTACGGGAGAAAAGCACACATTATTCTACTACACTTTCGATTCAGATATTCTACTATCGTAAACTAAACACTACCATTATCACTACGCACATCATTATCCTACAATCCAAGTCCAGCCAGCCTACAAATAAGCTAGCCACTCAACCTCAGAGTCCTCAACTCTCACGGATAAGTTTATGATTTTATCATATTATCATGACACATATGTGTCATGGCACATGACACACATGTGTCATGACACATGAACATATGTGTTCACATCTGTGTCATGACACATCATGACACAGATGTGAACACATTTTTAAGTGACACATGTATCATATTATCATGACACATATGTGTCGTGACACATGACACATGACACATTAATCTCTACACTTAATCATAACTTCTCGGCCAGGCCGGCCTCATCGCATCATACGGTTCCATTCCCCCAGATCGTAATCCAACAGCATCGACAACTTTTCTTATCGACGCTTCAGCAGCACTTGTTACTGATGAATCTGCTTCCCCCACAACGGCATCTGTTGAAGACGACGAGAGTACTGACCGACAGAGAATGATGTTGCGCAACTAAACAAAAGTAGACTTCCTGTGCCAGCCAACGTAAGTTGCCACCCTGGTAAATTGGATTAGACCACCCTAATCGATCAAAAAAATTTAACTTTATTGGCGCATCCAACAATTCAGCTATGACTATGACCTAATGTAAAAACGAGGGATACACAGAGAATCACTCACAATATTCTGCAATGAGATCTGCTTTTCCAGAAGTGCATGTTTGGGCCGTAGTGGTCCTATTCCACGGCGTTGAAGTCGAACTGGAGAGGCAGTAGTTCCTGAACACAACGAGTTTAAGTATATTATACATCACAAACTATGAGCAAAGAAAATAAAACCATTCACATAAGATGCACACGCATAAGTAACATATACAACATATTCTTGTAACATCAAAAACTCCTTCTGTAGCCAATAAGCCCACAAACAAACAAACGAACAAACAAACAAGCAAACAAACGAACAGAAACATAATAACTCTCAACTCTCACTCACCCAAACTAATTCCCAGTTGCTGGCATAAATTCCTCATCATTTCCTCGTTCTCGCCCGCACACGAAACAGAAAGTGCGAAATAGGGAGGACGGAAGAGCTCGAGCACGAGACGGTGGATCACCTAAGATTCTTCTATATATTAAAGTAATATTAAAAGGCAAGGTTACTTAACTAAACACATATCAAGTAAATCCAGCGAAACCAGAACGGTACCGGATCGGAGCTTATTGCCGAGCATGAGAACATGGCGCTTGAGCTTGAAGTCTCATGGTGATCAAACAAAAAAAACGAGTAAACGAGGCGCGCGCGCATACAAGTTACACTACCTTACGTATTTAGAACCTGGCCAAGATCTGAGCTGAAGTATAACGAGGAAAGTGTATCACCAAAAAATGATAGTACTAAACTAACAATAAACCAACCACCGCTCCCTGCACCCTCGGTCTGGGTGTGCCCCGTCGTGCCATCTCGAACGCCTCCTCACTCTCAATGTCCACTTCGGCCGAATCGAATGCGACGCGACGGAACTCGGATTGCACCTAAGGAGTTCAGTTTAGAGGCACAACAGTCGGACCGACCAGGACCTATACCTGGACCCCCGTGCCGTGCCTGGAATACCGGAGGCACGGACCGGCTAGCTCTAAAGCTTTTATGTAAATTCCAAGTTATGGATAGCGATAGAGCACCAAACTTATATAGTAACGAACTTCACAACATTGCCATGATGAAGACATGATGACATAAATCATAGTGAACATACTAAATCCCATCAAATAAAAAAGAAATCTCAATAATTAAACATACCCGCGTCAGTAGCTTTCGCATACGATGTTCGGTCACGTGATCGTAATCAGCTTTGAGCGTCACTCGGCCTTTGATCTGTAAGTCGATCGTAATGGCATGATGACGTCATTAAATGCCATCAATTGTACAATATTGATTAAATGAAGAAAAGACCTCTCAAGGCTGGTCAGGCCAAAGTTTAGTTTGATTGCATGAACGAAAAATTGGGGTATTGGACGAGTGGGGGTCGAACCCACGACCTCTGGATTACCGGTCCAGTATGCTAACCACTACACTACCGCCACCCACACCCAAATTTCGTTCTTGCTAGCGACTTATACGGCTCGCCTGCAACACACAGTGGGCGCATAGCACCACAACTGCCTGGGGGGTTATAAACCACAATACCAGCTAGGTGTGCATAACCGGAAAGAATTGATTAAATTGAAGAAAAGACCTCTCAAGGCTGGTCAGGCCAAAGTTTAGTTTGATTGCACGAACGAAAAATTGGGGTATTGGACGAGTGGGGGTCGAACCCACGACCTCTGGATTACCGGTCCAGTATGCTAACCACTACACTACCGCCACCCACACCCAAATTTCGTTCTTGCTAGCGACTTATACGGCTCGCCTGCAACACACAGTGGGCGCATAGCACCACAACTGCCTGGGGGTTATAAACCACAATACCAGCTAGGTGTGCATAACCGGAAAGAATTGATTAAATGAAGAAAAGACCTCTCAAGGCTGGTCAGGCCAAAGTTTAGTTTGATTGCATGAACGAAAAATTGGGGTATTGGACGAGTGGGGGTCGAACCCACGACCTCTGGATTACCGGTCCAGTATGCTAACCACTACACTACACTACCGCCACCCACCACCCAAATTTCGTTCTTGCTAGCGACTTATACGGCTCGCCTGCAACACACAGTGGGCGCATAGCACCACAACTGCCTGGGGGGTTATAAACCACAATACCAGCTAGGTGTGCATAACCGGAAAGAATTGATTAAATGAAGAAAAGACCTCTCAAGGCTGGTCAGGCCAAAGTTTAGTTTGATTGCATGAACGAAAAATTGGGGTATTGGACGAGTGGGGGTCGAACCCACGACCTCTGGATTACCGGTCCAGTATGCTAACCACTACACTACCGCCACCCACACCCAAATTTCGTTCTTGCTAGCGACTTATACGGCTCGCCTGCAACACACAGTGGGCGCATAGCACCACAACTGCCTGGGGGGTTATAAACCACAATACCAGCTAGGTGTGCATAACCGGAAAGAATTGATTAAATTGAAGAAAAGACCTCTCAAGGCTGGTCAGGCCAAAGTTTAGTTTGATTGCATGAACGAAAAATTGGGGTATTGGACGAGTGGGGGTCGAACCCACGACCTCTGGATTACCGGTCCAGTATGCTAACCACTACACTACCGCCACCCACACCCAAATTTCGTTCTTGCTAGCGACTTATACAGGCAGTTGTGGTGCTATGCGCCCACTGTGTGTTGCAGGCGAGCCGTATAAGTCGCTAGCAAGAACGAAATTTGGGTGTGGGTGGCGGTAGTGTAGTGGTTAGCATACTGGACCGGTAATCCAGAGGTCGTGGGTTCGACCCCCACTCGTCCAATACCCCAATTTTTCGTTCATGCAATCAAACTAAACTTTGGCCTGACCAGCCTTGAGAGGTCTTTTCTTCATTTAATCAATTCTTTCCGGTTATGCACACCTAGCTGGTATTGTGGTTTATAACCCCCCAGGCAGTTGTGGTGCTATGCGCCCACTGTGTGTTGCAGGCGAGCCGTATAAGTCGCTAGCAAGAACGAAATTTGGGTGTGGGTGGCGGTAGTGTAGTGGTTAGCATACTGGACCGGTAATCCAGAGGTCGTGGGTTCGACCCCCACTCGTCCAATACCCCAATTTTTCGTTCATGCAATCAAACTAAACTTTGGCCTGACCAGCCTTGAGAGGTCTTTTCTTCATTTAATCAATTCTTTCCGGTTATGCACACCTAGCTGGTATTGTGGTTTATAACCCCCCAGGCAGTTGTGGTGCTATGCGCCCACTGTGTGTTGCAGGCGAGCCGTATAAGTCGCTAGCAAGAACGAAATTTGGGTGTGGGTGGCGGTAGTGTAGTGGTTAGCATACTGGACCGGTAATCCAGAGGTCGTGGGTTCGACCCCCACTCGTCCAATACCCCAATTTTTCGTTCATGCAATCAAACTAAACTTTGGCCTGACCAGCCTTGAGAGGTTTTCTTCATTTAATCAATTCTTTCCGGTTATGCACACCTAGCTGGTATTGTGGTTTATAACCCCCCAGGCAGTTGTGGGTGCTATGCGCCCACTGTGTGTTGCAGGCGAGCCGTATAAGTCGCTAGCAAGAACGAAATTTGGGTGTGGGTGGCGGTAGTGTAGTGGTTAGCATACTGGACCGGTAATCCAGAGGTCGTGGGTTCGACCCCCACTCGTCCAATACCCCAATTTTTCGTTCGTGCAATCAAACTAAACTTTGGCCTGACCAGCCTTGAGAGGTCTTTTCTTCATTTAATCAATTCTTTCCGGTTATGCACACCTAGCTGGTATTGTGGTTTATAACCCCCCAGGCAGTTGTGGTGCTATGCGCCCACTGTGTGTTGCAGGCGAGCCGTATAAGTCGCTAGCAAGAACGAAATTTGGGTGTGGGTGGCGGTAGTGTAGTGGTTAGCATACTGGACCGGTAATCCAGAGGTCGTGGGTTCGACCCCCACTCGTCCAATACCCCAATTTTTCGTTCATGCAATCAAACTAATTGTACAATAATAAAGTTTTCATATGTGGTGAACTGTAAGTTCTGGTGAACTGTAAGTTCGCCGAATAAGACATAGTTTAGGGTTCGTGTCTTAAATATACGACACTTGCCGTCGTATATTTAAGACACGCACTTGAATACTTCAACGAATAACCAACAACAAGATAATGTATCCCCAAAATACCTCCACGCCACCGAGAAACTAAACAAACCAAGTTCTCCCTCGTTTGTCGTCCAAGAATCCCCTCCAGTCTATACTCGTTGACCAGGTTCTTTTCGCTTACATCTTCAAACTGGTCACACCTGAATTGGCATATTTATCTCGGGCCACTTCGAGCCCAAAAGGCTACTGTACTTTATTCTCTACGGTACGGACTCCTCCCCTATGGACCTGGTACTTTGTTCCGTATATACAAATAGATTTCATAACGTGATTCGATAAGGAATGACGTCATCAGGATCAGAACTACGACAAATTCCTACTTACCCATCATTGATGCCCAGTAGACATAGTCCCGATGACGATGCTTCCATATACGACATCTCCTCCACTCTCATGTCTTCAGGGCGCACGGATCCACCCACAACCAAAGGGTGTTCACTAAAAGAAATTCTTTATTAAGAACATTTAGAGTAGTATTGCAATGCGAAACATGTTCATATCAATTTGATTCACTGAGGAAACTTGGCTGGTGCGCCACCTATACTGAATGTAAGCCTTACAGCCCGCACCCCTTTTCGTTGGCCGCGCACTGGCCATACACCAGCCGCGCCGGTGCCAAAGCTTCACGTGACGATGAACGAACGGTATCAGCGAAAGTAAATTACCTGTAATCCGGTTGCTCCTTCTCTCCTACAACCACAAGAGCTCCCGTTGCATGTTCCTCCACAACGGGAACCTTGATCATACGAGGTCGTATAGGCGGACACACTTCATTTATTTCATTGACCAGTCGCTTCGTTATGAACTGAAACATACAACCTAGTGGAACACTCAACTTGGGCCACGTCTATATACTTGTCTGTTTCTTTGACTATCCATAGATTAGTTAATTGTTTTCCAGTTAATACATGAAGCTAGGCAAATGTACACACACAACCTATACTCGTGTCCCATACCGTAAGCAACCGTAAAACACCTCACCATACCTTACCTGAATATCATAAGATCCTATCTGCATATTGAAAAAAAAGAATCTGAATATCACACCTTCTTTAGAGCCGTTATTGAAGTATCAGCTGGTTTGTACACACAAATAACACCGTGTAAAGCCGTCCATAATCGATGCGCGGATGTCATTGACGAGAAGTCTAAAGAACATTGACAATAATAATAATAATAACATCTACAGTATCCCAAATAATAACATCTACAGTATCCCCAAACCGATTATCTCGAGTCTCGAATTCGATTACAGTAGCCGTAAAATAACACAAATCAAAATGTTTCAAATAGTCACCTAAAGGACTCCCAAACGTTCAAAGTAATGGAATGTGAAGACTTGGTTCCAATAAGCGGCGACTTTTAACTCAAACATTACTGTTGTATCACTAATTACCCGACCATTCGTAATTAGTACGCAAATTTTGATAATTAGAGTCAGCTACGGAAAATAACGGGCACGTAATTCTACACAGATCTCAAGACATTACACTTTCACTCTTTCACACCAACAAACATAAAACTCTAACATTCTCATGAATATCTCAAAACAACCATCAACTTGCACATGTATCAAACCATGACTGAAACAATACAAGAAGCCAAACTTCAAACATTCTCATAGTATAAAATATTTATTCTACAAACTATCATAACATTCCTAAAGGCAATAAACCGGTAAGATATTTTGAAGCACAAACTGAAGTGTCCCATTTATAAATTCGTTGTTCAGTATAAGTGTAAAGTTAAATATTGCCCTCGAAAAATACACGAACGATCCTATCAAAACAGATCAATAGCATTCTTACTTATAAACGCTATTGATCTGTTTCATAAACCGGTTTATGAAACGTGTTGTACTACTGCATTCCTGGGTACCTAATGCTAACTGTAGGTGAGCTCCGATTTGGGTCGATTTTTATTCCAAATTCCAATCATGCTCATTTGCAAAGCATTGGACTGCTGTTGTTTAATACACGACAAAAACCGGCTGTTATATCGCTTTAAAAGTTGTAAGACCATCAAATCAATATACAAACGTTAAAAATGCAAGTTAACATACACAAACACTACCAAAGATTATGCTAAAACCAGGCATAATTATGCGTAACGTACACCAAATTGCATGAAAACTATACATAAAATGTGATATTTTTCCAATAAAACATTTACATAATGTGTTGTTCATCGTATAAAAATCAATTAAAGGACCTGGAAACGCATCTAAATGCATATATACAAGAAAATTAAAAAGAAAAAAGTTAATTAATACTGGCTGATGACGTATTCACAAAAGAAGATAAGTAAACCGGTAAAATACAGACGAAAGAAAGAACGAAAAACCCAAAAATACAGTAACTGAACAAGAGAAAGCGTAATTATTCCGTACAGAAAAATTATGCCCAAATCGGGAGCGATATTCAGGCGGCAGTAACACTACGATACTAGTAACTAGTCATCCTGGAGCACTATTATTATCATAATTCAAATTCGGAATAAATATAACTTTAATAAACACTCGCGGAATCCCTCTCCATACCTCCGTCGTTAGACATATCAATATCAATCTATGCCAATTTACAAAAACCAGAATTGCTCGAAAACTCTCACATTAGCGCAAACTCTCACGACATAATGCTTATCATCTAATCACACGCTCAAACCTCAAACTTCAGACCTCAAACTTCAGACCTCAAACTTCAGACCTCAAACTTCAAACTTCAAACCTCACACTACAACGTCCCTTAATCTCTTATCTCTATGACACAGCTCCATTAATAGGATCACTACTATTCTCTGGCCCCTCCCCTTTTTCCAGCTCCTTTTCTCGATTCATCTTCCCATTGGCTGCTCTTCTCATGATATCGAGTATAACATCGTCAACCGTTTGATTCATCGGATTATCAAACTCTTCGTTGAACTCGTCACGCATCGTGTGCACTCGGAACCTAAAGTAGCGAACTTGCAAAGAAATCCAATAAACAATAGAGAATGCAATCTACACTATAACTCTATCTCCTTAAAAGATAAAACAAGATAAAGTGCACCCCGTTATATTAACAAAAATCCGTAGAAATGCAGAGAGCGCCAATCAAACCTTTAAAATTAAAAATGCAGATTCTTACAGCTTTCCACACCACGCTAACATTACTCCCCGCTAATGGACAAGAACGCTCGAACCTCGAACAACATACATTAGGAAAACTAACTAATAAGTAAGAAGGCTCTGCTTATATCTAGTATCCATATAAACACTACATATTCAGCCGCCTATTTTAATGTCTGGTATGGAAACGCTAGTTTCGCGCATTTTGACTGCACACAAAATAACAAAACCTACAAGGTGACAATATCCGCGTGCTCCTTTTCCACCGCAATCTCCAAGGGCGTCTCGCCATCCCCATTTCGAAGGCACTTATCCGCACCACGTTTCAGAAGTTGACAAACTTGCCTGAATAAACAAAATTCTAAATTTTGGTCGGACCGTCGGACCAGCTCAAAATAAGTGGTCTTCATTCCGTATGTTTCAATACCATAATATAGATGAACGTTCACTAAATATGTACTCTATGAGCTTGTAAATGTTTACAGAAAAAAGCCAACAAACATCTCTAGAATTACGTGAGGATCCTCTTACAGAAGAATAAACTTTACAGCTGCCGAATCTCCGAAATCTCCACAAGCAATGGCTATAAATTCTAAGTTTTGGTCTGACCGTCGGACCAGCTTAAAATAAGTGGTATTTAATCTGCTAATCTGCATGTTTCAACATCATAATATATGTGAGCGTTCACTAAATATGTACTCTGACTCTATGAGCTTGTAAATGTTTACAGAAAAAAGCAACAAACATCTATAGATTTAAATGAGGATCTTTTTATAGAACACGAGCTAAAACCGCTTCATCCATAAAAAAATTAAAAACCACACCTACGGACTTCAAAATCCATCCAGTACAAGCAGTCATATGGTCATATGAATTAAGCAATTTATGGTAATAAGCTAAAAAAAAGAAAACATACAAAGTGTGTCCTTCTCGTGCCGCAACATGGAGCGGCGTGCTCATTTGATCATCTAATACATTGAGCTTTCCTCCGTTTAGAAGAATAAACTCCACGGCTGCCGACTCTCCCTGAAACAAGAATCTTGGTTGGAAACGGCAAATCATGGATAGACCCATAATGAGGCGGAATTGAAATTGAAGAAACTTTGCGCGCCAGCCTCGATTTGCGAATTTTATCCGATACGCTGCTAAATGCCCTCAACAGGCGCACAACCGTATGATCTTCGAGATTAATTATTATCGCTTCAGTCGACTGCAGTGGAAATAAAGGTAGTATAACATACAGTAAAA
>JAANDG010000574.1:0-93427 GCA_036852015.1 Pelodera strongyloides | reverse complement strand
TGTTTCAGTGGATCTGAACTCTTGTCCTGGAAATACGGACCCAGTGAGAAGAGCTGATGGATCGGCACATTGTAATCAAGTGATTTCTTGCCCACAGGTAGGAATTCATATGGGAACACCACAAACGCACACCCACGCACGCACACGCACACACACATACACACGCACACATATGCACACATACGCACACACACACACACACACACACGGCACACATACACACACTTCCATGAATGGTCCATCATCATATTATTTCAGGGCGCCACGTGCCGATCTGGCTATGCCGTCGGTCTTTGCTGTTCCAATGAAAGCATCAGTAAGTATTATTGTATTTAATTAATTATTTTTGTAGAATCAGGTTGGGTTTCCAAAAAACAGCCGAGGACTTTATTAAAGTTTTGGTGTATATAAACACTGAATGGGATCTTTTTCCAGAGAAACAGCAATCTGACTCCGCCCCTTCGTGTCCTTCTGGAAAGGAAGCAGTGAAGAGCGAGCGATTCGGCTTCCAACTTCTGCATACTGGAAGGTCATGCGACCACGATTTCTGCCCCAGAGGTACTTTCGTTAATTGTGAATTATCACTACTTGGCCACCTGGTGGTGTAATTGTAATTGTTTGCTGTCCACTCAAAAGGACGCGGTTCAATTCCGGTCACATCCAGCAAAGGTGTACAAATTGATAGTTGCAACGCGAAACTTGGCTCCAGGTCCGCACAAGGGTGGGGTGCCGTACCAAAAAAAGTCGGGTGCGTCGTTAGAACTGCACCCCCAACCGAACAGTACCGTACAGGCGTACAGGTGCCAAGCTGTGCGTATCTGGTGCCGCTCTCCTTTTCCGTGCCTAGTCATATAAATGCGGCACCCAAACCGAGTTTCCTCAGTTTGGGAAAAACTGTGTTAATAGGACAGTGTGTACTTCTTTTCTCCATGATTAATTAACTTATTTTTATGATGCTGCCCACAAAACTGCACTAAGATTAGTTCATGAAAATTACTTTAGGTACGAGCTGTCACACTGGAGAATATATCGCGTACTGCTGCAAGTAAACTATTCGATGTAAATATGCTACAAATGTATTTAATAAAATTCTATTGCATTACGTTTGTAAACGAACCGTTCGCAACATGTACTGGACGCATCACATCACAGTCCAAAAACACGGCTGTAAAAAGGTGTTTCGTGTTTCCGAAAGTAATGTATATTTTTCTTATGCTTGATGGATTGAGAATTCATCAAATGTAGACTATTTGAGGACGATATTTACGCGACCTTTATTCAAGGGTAGTTCAACACGAAATCCCCCAGGTTTAGGCTCACAACAAAATGTATATTATAAAACACCATGAAGATCGTACTAACAGAAGCAAGTATAAGACGGGGTCGAGTAATTCAGTGGATAAATATATTGTAGACAATGAATATCTCACCATATTGCACGATTTCGCTGTGTAAACAAACAGAATTGTGGAGAAGCCAAAATTGATTGTGTGTGTGTTTTGTCCGCTTTTGCGGAGTGTATAGCACACTCCGTTTCCGCGCCAAAGAAACCCCACAGAGCAGCCTACGAATCCGATTATATACGATGTTTGTACTGGCTTGCCTTCCGTTCTCATATATTTTACATGCCTAGAAACATGCTCAAAAAAATCGATGTATTATTTGGAACTTACAAGTTTCTCATGTTTTTTGTTTCAAAAGAGTCCGTCTGAATAACTTTTATATTCCCAATATCTCCATTTAATTTTTTTTCTTGCAATTCTCAAACCAACTTTTTAGGAGAAGTATAGCGTAGCCGTAAGGCGGTTCATCCTCATCGTAGGCTAGCCATAAGTTTTATAAACAGCACTGTGAACTGATTATTATAATTCTTTTTTTGTTCATACACATTATATTTTCAACTACTTCCAATAAAATGTTATTAGAACGGAAATATTCCACTATGTCGGGCGCATCTGCATCATCTCATCCCGCAATGACCCATTTCGGAAAAAAAATTTATTTTTCATTGAAATATTGTATTTTTGAAAGAGCTAAGCCAGAGCTAAGCCATAGTTCCCTCTTTACAGCGTTTTTAAGTCTGCTACATTTTATTTATTTATCTTTTATTTTGAAGGAGTGATGGGTGAAAGTTGCTGAGGCTGAGTGCTTGTATTATTCCAATGTTGTTAACTTGACACAACAAATTTTTTACCCAACACATTCAAAATTCTACAGTGACACCTCCCTAAGAACCATTGACAGTTTAAGGTAGACTTAGTGCGCAAGTTCGACCCATTTGCTTGCCTTTCAACTGAATCAACTCACGAGTCAATCAGCCGTTCTTTTGACGGCTCCCGAGCAATTCTGAGTATACTTCTTTACTTTTTTTATAACATCACAATTTGTATTCATTGTTATCAACACAATACTTCTTATTTTGATTTATAGTAAGGCCAACCGATGCTCATAATGTATATCTCTCTCGCTATTTTGAATTTTTCGTTTTTGTAAATCAGTAGTCAAACATATCCGTTTATAAGCAGTTTTCGTCATGTTTATTCAAAATCATTATCAATCTTTTGTTTCAATCTTCTGGATGCAATATATTATTGTTGTAAAGAAACAAAGGATCACTAGTATGTAAAACGCGCCCGTGATTTTTTTCCGTATATTTTTCGTTTTTTATTTATTTATTGTAGTGTGATTTTCAGCATTCTTTCTCAGTAAAAGAAGTCAAGTTGCCGCGGAGTATTTACACACGTAAGTTCTATCTATCTATTATATTTATATTATTTATAAATTAACTATATATACGGGAATAGTTGTTTCAGGAACAAGGATTGTAGCGCCTCTGCGTTTTTATATTTTCTTCTTTTTTTTCTTGCCTACTTTCATGGTTCGGAAGGCTTTTGTTTGTCACTTTCACTACATAATAATAATAATAAATGTTTATTGGATCAACGAGTGGTAGGAACCAAGAAGAAAGTTCTCGGGGTAGTTGCTGTTAGCTCGTAAACCAAAAGGTACCTCTCTCTTTCTCGATCTCGTCCCATCCGCCTCTCGCATCCTCTTTTTCTCCATATTTCTCTCTCTCTCTCTCTTTCTTTCCTTACGCTCGCTCTCATCCTCCATCGTGATCATTCATTCCGCGTCCGCAAACGCGTGGACCGGTTACGAAAGGGAACTGACATGAGAACAAAAGTTGAACTCTCGACAATCAAACAGTTGAAGAGTGAACAAAAGAGAACCTCTTTAAGGATTAAGTGAAATAAGTGGGATGTTATTCTTCTAGATTCTTGAAAACAAATAAAATAATGGAGTCTCCCGCTCAGTTTGCTTGCGGCAGTGAACAAAAGTTGAACATATTGCAAGTCATGGATTGCATGTGGGATAGTGTCAAATGTATTTGATTGTGTGAAAAAAAGGTTTTATTCTGGCGCTATTTTTATGAGTTTACTGTATTGGGCGCCTTTCGAGATTTACTTAGTCTGCGCCAGGAGATGCCCTTCCGCGCAGAATCACCCTTGACATGCCCTTTAACTTCTACTACTATAAAAGTTGACCCGTACCTTCTGATTGGACTATACTTCTCACTTTTCATAAGCCAGTTCCTTCGCATTGTAAGTATATGCACTTCATTCTTCTAGTGTTTCTACTATTTGTTCTGTTTTATGTTCGTTAACTCTCGTCACTTCAGAATCAACCGGTTCTGGTACATCAGAGCCCAGCGTTAGAGCGGAACAACTTTTTGAGAAGTGAGAGGACGCGAGACGACGACGAGAGGCGAGAGAGTTCAGAAACAGGTGAGAAATGCAGAGAGAAAAAGAGAGAGAGAGAGAGAGAGAGACCCGTCCCAATTGTTGAACTATCTTATTCTTTCACGCGCTAGGTTCGCCACTAGGCCAAGACATCTGTCTCTGATTAATTGTAACCTACAATTCATAACCGTTTTGTTCTGTTTTTCAATAAATTACTATCCATGAGCCCATGCAGTTCAGAAGATTATTTCACTTGTGATTTTATATGGTGGATTCATATGTACTTTGTCACATGTTATACCGTTATGAACTAATCGTTGGCCAGTTCAACATTTTCTTTTGTCATTATGGATGTAAATATTTATTTTGAAACGCGTATATTTGGTATTTAAAAGAAAAAGACCCTCCTTACTTGCTATGGATATATATTCTAGTCGGATAAATTTTTGATCTGAGTTGCGTTTTTTAGTTTCATTTTCATTTTCATATGAAAACACATATACATTCCTACTATTCCGTCAGGGAGGGTTTTTGGAGTATTTATTTTATTTATTAAATAAGACCACAGTGTGTGCATCACAATTAAATGATGATCGTTGGCCTTTTCTTATGTAGATCATTTAGTGCTTTCTCGCCGCTTATCCACCGTTTTCTTGTAAATTCTTGTACGTGGGCAAGACTCATAATCCTTCCAGTCCTGCAGTCCTTCGGTAGGCTTGTCATTCAGCAGCCCTGCACTCAGACATGTTTTCCGCGTGTTGGTTGGGTACCTCTAAATCCTTCCGCGCGCGTTAGTTTGTGAACAAATACACCGTACCCTTTGTCTCTTTCTCTAGCACCTCCTCGGAGAGACTATTCTCATATAGTAGTCTCTTTCTCTAAAGTCTAGCAGAGTCGTACAGTCTCATCGTGGACTCATGCCTGGCTGGGCCCCAAGGTTTGTGATGCAATCAGGCAAACATTATATGCAGATATCGACCAATCTGCACCTACGCACTCAGTTCTATTCTAGATATACTTGATCACATGATCATCCAATTTATTGATTTGATCGTTAAAGTTTGCAGCATATAATCTAGAATACCAGACGGCTATCGCCGCCTGAGACGACTTTCAATGTTTGAGATGCAGGAACAGTGAGCACACTTGTGTGAAATTTTGCAACGTGTTGAAAAATCATGAAATAAGATTCGATTGCGCTTGCTGAACACTGGGCTTCGATTCTCCTTTTATATCCTCTTAGCTATTCTAGTTTTCGTTTCGTTCACACAAACAAACGAAAAGTAACAACAAATTCCTGATTTCAATTTTTTTTCTTGTTTTCGTATATGTTCTATCCGATCTTCCTATCAGTTAATTTTTTTGTATGTTTCAATGAACATTCATGTAAAATAAATACCTTAATTAGAACCTATACACTTTCTTCACCTATTCTCACTTATTCAAATATTGTATTGAGTACGTCTAGCCAAAGTAGGGAGATTTTTTGCGTTATACATAAAATATTCTAAAACCACCTCTTTTGTTCCACAACCGCACAGCCAAATTACATTTGATTTCTTTTTGATCTTCATTATTCTGTACAAATGTCCTCTCACTCAAGTTCAAGTATTCTTGTGACTCAAGTTACATACGGCTTCCGCTCTGCTACAAAACACGTACATTTATTCTTGTCTAATGACTTGAGTAAAAATTCTTCTGACTGATTCACCGGTGGTGTATCATGGCAAACATTTGTTTGGAATTTAGTTACTTACGTTCTTCCCATATAAACGAGTTTTTCTTAAGCTAAATCTAGAGAAGTCTACAAAAAAAAATAAGATACGGTAAATAAGGGTTTCGTATTAGTAAATCTTTATTGTCGGCTCCTCTTACAACACTAGAGCTTAACACACACAAGGTGTACAAGTCCCTTGTTAATATGTGTCTGTCCTTAGCCTTACTGCACTGACATCTTAGGGTTCCTTTTGGTCATTTACCATTTACAAACAAGTTCATATTGCACGCCTCGTCTATATCGACAACAAAATATTATTATTATTATCAATTCTGAGACATTATCGTCACATCTCTCTGTTACTTGAGTCGACATTTAAGTAACAGCTGATATGAATACGTCAATACAATCGATTTTTAATTCTAACTATGTTGGATATTCAATATAGCATTTCTTTATGTTCTTATTTCAGTGGTTCAATCCGTTAGAATGAGTCGATGGGACACATTACCCTCCATTGGATCTTCCCCGCAAAATCAACAGAACTACATCAATTATCCGTAATTTTATGCACAATTTATGATATTTTTATCGCCTCTGGAACATGTCTTTGCCAATTTTTGTATATTTTACTACCACTTGCCCCACTTCACTATCTCTCTCTTGCATGAGTTCATACAGAAAATTATACTTATTTCTCGGAATAGCCACTCTCCACTTATCCAAAAAAAACAGCATTACCACTTTTTAATACCAAACTTTTGAATCAGAGAAAGATTTTGGCATAATTATGTTGTAGTTCCGTCTTCAATTCATATCGATATAACCATTTCCCTCATTTTTTACCTATTTCTGACTCATTTTTTGCGTCTATTGTAATTACATCATGCTCAAAATAAAAGCTTATCCGAAAGTTTATCTATTAATCCATTTGATTTCAGCCAAAACAGCCCGATATTGAACAATAATAATAACAACAACTTTGGAATGTCTTCACAGCAATCAGGTAGGATAATTAGTTGAATTTATTATTATTCAAAAACCGATTTATATTTATAAAATTTTCGTTGAATCTTCGAGTCTTCTTTTATGAAATTGCTCATTTTTTTATTTCAACTGCTCATTGAAAATATACAAAAAATGAATGAACCACGTAACGAAAAGGTCTTTATGTGTGAAAATCCATGCAGAAACATATAAAAGGGTGCGCGGCGCTTTCGCCCATTATTCGCCCGGTTTTCACGAAAGGATAGTCAGTGCACTCGCCCGACCTGGCGAGAGTCCGGCGAAACCTGGGCGACCCCTTTTTTTTCGCCGCGCACCAACCGAGGTTCCTCAGTGCCAACATGAAAACTTTTAATTGTAGGTATAGCGGGCACGAATCCGAACGAAGTATACCAACATGGCACATTGGGCAAATTTCTGCGGTCAGAAATGGAGGGTGAGCGCATATTTTGATAATCAAGTTTTACTATTTTATTATCCCACAAGCCGTGCTCCATCTTTTCATATTTTTGTTTTGCTTTTGGTTTATTAACTTCACTGGATGTCTTTAATATTCTAATTTTCGAATCACACCTTCAAAAACAGCGAACACTTATCACTTGTAAGCGGTTACCCGTAGCGCATTCCAAATAGAGATTAGAATTGTATCTTTTAGTGGCCAGAAGTAACTTCGTGATTGTTACCGTAGGCAAATTGTGCTTGTTGAAGTATGGAACATTTTCTGATAATAATCTTGGCCTCTTCACCTTGTCTTGCATTCTGATTATGTGGGAAAGAGTCATCAAGAGTTCTTTGCGCAGTCATGGTTTAGAGAGAGAGAGAAAGAGATACGAGAGAGAGAGAGAGAGAGAGAGAGAGAGAGAGAGAATCATACCGTGGTGCGCCCTCGACTATGTCGAATATTTGCTAACTGTGGATGGCGCTAGAGCCGGTTTTCTATTCTTTCCAGCTTCAGAAGGGTCGAGAGGCCCGGAATTCACAAAAAGAGAAAGAAAGAAACGAACAGGGGAACGGAAGGGAATTAAACGTTGTTCTAATCATCAGTAGTGAATTTCAAAAGCAACGAGGTCAAATTCGTATAGTTTTGAAGATTCGTGAGGTTGTGAAGAAATATGTACAGTGAATGGATGTTTATGCCTTGTTTATGCCTTTCATATATAAATTAATGCAACGTTCATTCCCCTAGGTGTAGGTTGACAGCCACTAATAAGTATTAATTTCAGGCACTCAATCGGGTTTTATGAAATGTATTTACGAAGCCAAGGACACGGCGAACCAAACCGTCACAAAGTTGTGAGTTGTTTAATTTTCCTACATATCTACAACAGATACTTTCTTGTACTGTTACAGGACAACGTATCCTAATGTAATCCTACTTACTGGTGTGCGTAAGTTGTAAGTAGTGTTATTGTGGTACATAGCAATCTTAATGTAGTCCTACTTGCGAGTGTGCGTAAGTAGTGTTATTGTGGAAGATAGCATATTCGTATTCGTTGTGTTTAGAATCGCACCGTAAATTATATGCAACACAGATAAATGTAATCCAGCAACACCTCATAATGTGATAGCCTGATAGAATGAGGCAGAAAAGATAACACGATTCACCTATGGAAATATTTTTTATTTTTCTTTATTTTAAAGGTGTGAGAAACGTGAAAATTGTTGTGTTCACGGGTGCTGTCCAAAGGATCAATACTGGTTAGTGGAACATATATTTTAAATGCATTTTTTGAACTATGTCTCTAAGTCGTTATATTTCCACAGTTATCAATTAATGAACCCATTCACTCAAATATTTGGTGGAAAACTACGGGATGATGACCTAATCATTTGTGAAAACTGCATAAATAACACACACGGGGGAAATGTATTAGAACAGTACTAGCTTACTAGCTTAAAGGGAACTGTAATTTGTAATAATCTCGTTGGATGTTGTGCTTAGGATGGCCGGTGTGTACATTCTTCTGGCGTTCGTCATTTTCGTCTTTGTCACTGGAACGTGTATCATGTTCGTTTGCTATCAAAGGTGAGCTTCCATAGAATGATACAATTCGTACATAGACGCTTATCGTACTGGTTGAGGCGTAGATAAAGGGTGCGGCCCTGTATTTTGGCCGTACTGCACAAGTGGGGTCGCGAGGTCTACATGCTAACTGAGGCATATTTGGCCACATCTTGGCCTGAAATAAGCCCGTTTTTCATAATTCATAAAAAAATTGATAATTAAGTACCACTATCCATGCTGAGTGGCCATTTATTATTTCAGGTCAAAGATAAAGCAAAGAAAGGAAGAAAGAGACGCGTATGAATATGCCAATTATGCTGGATCGCAGGTAATACATATTTGTAGTCTTCGAGGATTTTCAAATTTGCATATTAAAGACCGGTTTTGCATGTAGCTGTGGTTGCATTTACGTACATCATGTTCACTGACGACACGCATAGGTTGAGTTGTGCCGCGGAGAAAATGTGTGCCCGGAGGAAAAATGACGGGCATGCGGCGCACTTTATGTGCACGCTAAAAGTCCCATAAGTCCAATCTCTTCGCCCACTCATGGCGCACCCTGAGCTCGCTGGCCCTTAGCGGTGGACCCATTTGCGCAGCGCATCTTTTTTTCTTATCAAGCAAAACCATTAAATATTGTTTCAGGTTGGTGTGCCTCCTGCGACTGGGGCCTATTCATCCTATGGTGGCCCGAATTATTAAACAATTTCAATTATCGATTTTCATGCGAATTGAAAACAGTGCTCGATGATATTATGTCTACATTGAGGGTTTGTGTTTTCCTGAGTCTCAGATTAGCGTTTTGACAAGTTGCCATCGTAAAGGGATATATCATCCGGTTTTTGAAATATATGCTGAACAAATGTATTCCCATATATGTAATATGCACGGTAATTAGACTAAAAAAATCTCGCAGTATCGCGCAGAGATTCTCATACACACTCATAGGAATGCATCGTGCAGCATGCGCTTCAAAAACCGGCTCTCCTACCACTTTAAATGGGTGTGGTTGTACTTTGTATTGACAATATCATACATAAAATATAAGCAGTGAAGTTTATTTTAATTTGTACCTTCTTTATCTTTGTGCCGTCTACTTTCCCTTATACTCTATAATTTGTGGTGATCTTTTTCTCATGTACTTGGAAACAAAATTCAAATTGTTGGCTTATTATAATATCGGTGCTTATGTCAGAAGTTTTTAACTAAACGGCTCTAAGACTCTAAGTGCTCCCAAAGCCATAAGGTCCATGGTCTGTAGAACATTGACTTCATCTTCACACAACAGCTATTGTTGCGTTTACATTAACACAATTTTTACAAGAGTGTCCCTAGTCGGTGCCTTCAAAGTCTAAAATATTTTTTAATTCACCAGTTGCTCGTCGCCATTTATTTATGCCTTATCTTCGTATGTTGTAAATATTGGAAAGACTCACTTAGTTAATATTGTATTGCTGTATTTTTGTGTATGTGAATGTGTACGTAAGAGAGTTTATTTAATGGATTTGCTCAATATTTCAAAGTTTTCATAAACGTTTTATGAGTTTTGTATTTTGTTCTTGTGGTGCACAATTTGTAGTGCATGAGAAGAAGGTTGTTACGCTATGTTTATTGTGTCAATGGATGAAGTGGAATGTGTGGACTGATTATTTGAATAAGTTGCAAATATCTCACAATCAGTGCAGTACAGGCCCCAACATACTAACAACCTACCACAATCTTATTATGGTAAAGGAGAAGAGTTTGTCCGCTTTCGGGTACAAAAGGAGAGTCAGAGCCCAGCCTTGAGCAAGCTAATGAGCTTCGATATTTCTTTATTAATGTTTCAGGCGTTTGGTTTTGGTAGAAGTAGGCCAACCGTTCGCAACTCTCCAAAATACACATAATCGACTCATTGCATAAACATACGAACAGAGATTTCAGCCTTTTCATATAAGCACGCCCATTTTTCGTTATCTGCGTGGTATTGGAAAGTCGCCTCAGGCGGCTATAGCCGCGCCTGGTGACTAACGTTAGAGGCCATAACAGAGGATTTTACATAGAAGAATATTGGCTGTGTTTTGAATACATGGTCTTGTTGAAATCGCCTAGGGTGTAAAATTTTCATCGCTTCTGAAGTTTCCTTTTTTACGGAAAGCACGTTTGCAAGGAAGTCGTGTGTATGCCTAGGAGGGACTATGCAGTACTCATTTCGAAAAACATTGAGGAGATACAAGATCCAAGTCCGTGAACGAACTACAAACAGGTTAGCGCACCGATCGGCTTTTGAAACGCATCGAATACACCACCATTCTTATGCAGCCTTGGTAAATGAACATAAATTAGAATACAAAAAAATTGAGCTAAATTAGCATAAATACGTAAGTGTTCAGTTGTCGAGGATGCGTTTCAAAAACCGGCCGGTATTGCGCTTTAACAAAGCACTTGTCTCCACATCCGAAATATAAAGTGGTATGTGTGCCTGTGAACCCGCCGTCGTCAACTCTGCTCACCTGGGCTGTATTGAACTACTGAGGATGTGAGGATAACGCTCTTGAAGCGAAAAAACCTGTAGAAAAATGTCACCTTCACCCTCATTGCTAACCTAGTATTACATAAATCCGCTCACCGTGAGCTCGCTTTTTTTACTATTCTAATAACGCAACGTCGTATTTTGTTGAATGACTATGCCTAAACTCCGGGTTGGGGTGCCCCTGGTCCGAACCATGGGCCCTATTTGAGCACTCTATGGGGCTTGGCCCCCTAGCAACCGGTGCTTTCGCAGTCAAACTCTCGCCTAGCTACCGTTTTTCCGTCTACTCTACTCGTTTAATGTACTGAAGCCATTACACTTTTCTCACTGTTCTCTCTTTCTCTAAATCTCAAATCCTGCATCTTCTCTCGTTCTCTAATCCTCCAATCATCTCTGTATCTCGCCTCACCGCCATGTGCATAACTCACGACAGCATATGTGCGTGTCTACGTACGTTATTGTAATTTCCTGTTCAAGATTAGTGTTATTTTCTAGTTTGTATCATGAGTTGGCAGATTGCCAAAACAATTCAAAACATTCAAAACTTTTAGTGAATTTGCTTAGTGTTTTATTTTGTAGGAATTATGTAACACTGTACGTAGTTAATTATACGTGCGGATTGAAGCTTTCAATACTACCTTTGTAGTATTGGAGATCGACACAATCTTATGGATTGCCTTTATTTTCTCTATGTAAGAGCATCCCTCAGACGGAACTTCCAAAATACACTGACGCATTGTTAAAGCGGTATAACAGCGGGTTTTTGAAACGTATTTTATAACTGCATCCCGTGTATCGTGTATCATATGCAATGAGTAATGAGCTCAATTCGTGTTGACTTTGCATAAATATATAGGAATGTAGTTGTCCATCACACTTTTCAAAACCGGCTGCTATACCGCTTTAATCGGTGGAGTTGCGTATGATAGTAATGTTTTTAACAGTTCCCGCGGATTCGTTAAAAGATCGGCGTGAACTTTATCTTTATATTTATCTTTGTATTTTATGCATGTTATTTTAAATATTCCATTCTTTCAAAGCACATCTCGGCTCATATTTTTCCTCATTGTATTTGGTTATAATTAGGTTATGTCCTTCTTTTATTCTATGGGCTTAGCTTGGCTAGTATTCCAACGATCGTCCTTGCTTCAATTGCTACCCAAATTCTAGTTTTTCCTTTATTAATTGTTATTAATATTAATTAATCAGGGTAATATAAATTAATTTATTCTTATGTGAGGAATAATATTAATTACTCTTGGCTAGCACGCGAATTCAGCATTCTTCATGATTCAACTTAATATATAAATGAATGTATTAATGGGTTCGTAATCACTTATCAAACATGAAACATGAAAATAAAATAAGATATTAATTAAGTCCCAAAGGGTCTCATGCCTCACTTCATCGGCTACGAATTAAATCATAGCAATAAGTTGCTTTGCCTTCAACGTCCTATGTGTCTTGAGATTCAGAAGTCCCACATTCTGTAGTGTAGTCAGTAAAACTGGCGTACCGGCGCTCAATTATCTTATTATATAAAGGAGAAGAGTTTGTCACGGGTTTGTTTTTATGTGCACAACGAAATCCCTTCATAAAGAAAATTCTTCGATCGAAAGAGCATACAAATTATTGCCGCTGGCGGGATTCGAACTCACAGCAGCCCCAATCTCTCGATTCACAGTCCAACGCTCTACCGGTTGAGCTATGCTAGCTTATGGAAGGAGGATCTCATAGGAGATAGAAGAGCAATTGCAATAGCAAATTTGCAAATTTGCATGAAGTCCAGAACCATATTATACGTTTCCACATAAACGTAAATGTTTTTTACGTTTGAAGAAGTTCCTTTTTTTTAAATAGGGTAACAATCGGCCGAAGGCCGATTCCTTCAGTCGGAGAAGAGCCCGTAGGGCTCTTCGAACGGCTGGTAATTGTATAATCCAGTTTAACATATTTTTACAAAGATGATCCACAACTAGGAGAATATCTGCCAATGAACATTCAGTTTTACTCTCACAGTAAGTATTGCATGGATTCCGAATAAAAATAACATATTTATTGTACAAGAGCGTACTGTAGATACGTGATTAGAGCCAAGTAGAATATAATATATCGCAGTAAGAGTAAAGAAAGATAATCTAGAAACTAGTTACGTAAAAATATATCACCACATCTGAGTTAATACTTGCAGGCAAAACAACAACCGGACTTATTTATAATTTAGTGTTCTTAAACTCGTGCAGCGGTTGTCTAACTCTAAATTTTTCTAGTTTTCTTAGTGGGCGAGAGGAAAAGAGAGAGATGAGAGATAAAAGAGAGAGAGAGAGAGAGAGAGAGAGAGAAAGAGGGGGAGAGAGACAATTTGTGAAGCAGAAATAGAGAAAAGAAGATGAAGGGATGAAAGTGGTGTGGAGAGAAATAGAGAGGGATTCCATTCTATTCGAATTAGTTTTCTTTTCCTCCTTTTCTCCTAAATTCTATCCTGGAGAAGAAGACCAAAGTATTCGGTCCACCCTCTCAACAATTACCTTTCCAGTGACTATTTCATGAAAAGTTTAAAGTGGTATGGCATGTGGTTTGTGAAATTGTATACTGGACGGCTGAATTTCCGAGCATTTATGCAAATTTATGTGCCCTTCTGTGTTCTGTGCATTTGCGGCACAGAATTGAACGCATTTTACAATTAATTCATGCGAGTGTAGTTACAAGACATATCACATATGTTTATGGACATTTTTTTTAATAAGTATTCCATTTGCCTATTCCTGAGAATGTCCATTTCTTACGGACAATTCTGAACTATCCGTGATTATT
Source organism: Pelodera strongyloides (assembly GCA_036852015.1). NCBI lineage: Eukaryota > Metazoa > Nematoda > Chromadorea > Rhabditida > Rhabditidae > Pelodera > Pelodera strongyloides. The sequence continues at coordinate 79,634 of JAANDG010000574.1, read as the reverse complement.
CAGCTTTGATTTGATTAATGATTACCTGAACATAGATATTTATGATTCTGTCTGTTCTCCACATGATAATGCCTTGTTTTTGCCACCGTTTTTTATTTACTTATGCCACAAAATAGCCATTTTCCTGGTATTTTGGTTCCAACCTCAGTTGTAGTGCACTTTACTTGGACCCAAAAATTTGGGTTTGGTTGGACGCATTTGCTTTCCATTTAGAAACGTTTCACCCACTCAACTGAAGAGTCCTTTAAAGGAATTTTATATTTTTGTACTTGCAACGCATGAACGGTTTTTTTTTGCGAATTCTAGATAACGTTCATATCGAATGGAACTTACTAGGAAACATAGCTGATGGGGCACACATACACACTTGCACACACACATGCACTCACATACACACCATCACACCACACCACAAACACATACATGCACATGCACACACCCATGTACGTCCAGTATGTGCTTTGGCTAGAGGGAGGGAGAGAGACAGAGAGAGAGAGGGAGAGAGAGAGATGGAGAGAGATAGAGAGAGATGGAGGTGAACTCTTTTTGGAAGCAAAATAACCAGGAAAAATACGTAACCAGTACGGCCTCTTTTCCTCAAAGACATCAGAAGGATAAAAGGTGAATTATGCGTGGACGGGTTAGTTTCTGAAGCAAAGAACGCAGCCACTTGAAATACAAGAAAGAATCCATGTCGTCAAATTTTTTTAGACTATAAACATCGAAATAAGAAAGTAGCACTTCGCTTGTATCTTAATTCCTGGGGCACATCTCATATTCATTTTCACGGCCTTAGTAGTTCGCTATTATACGTCGTCTATCTTTTCTCATGCTACCTGTGATTCTTACTCTGTTCTGTGATTCTGACCAAGTTTTAACATTATGTTTACAACATAACTCTCAATGAATAGTGAATACATTATAGTGCATGTTGTTTATCCATCAAGTAGTTATGAATATGATGCACTTCATTCGGCTACTCTTTATAGAAATTTCTAAGTTGCTATGTCTGTTATGAAATCATTTTGCTTCTACCTACCCATGTTCATGCTCATCTAGAAAACGTAATGTATATGTATATATCTCGTATGTATTCACACATTTTCTCCCTCAGTTATCGAACTCGCTCATTAGTGTTGAACCACACCTCCAATTAGCGTGATTCATGAAAGTGTACGCGTTTATACTATAAACATGTTTTAAAGGAATCGTCGCCTTTGTTTCCTGTATATAACAGCGGGCGAAGGTGTTTCAACAAAGTTCTAAATTTCTAATTTAAAGCGAAATACCAGCCGTTTTGTGAAACACATCGAATAAACCAGTACTCTTATGCAACTTGAACATAAATTAGAATAAAAAAATCGAGATAAATTCGAGCAACTTTGCATGAATACGTAAGAATTTTGCTGTTCACGATGCGTTTCAAAAAACGGCCGGTATTGATGATGATGATGGTGTACTATTTAACCCAATAGAGAGCTAGACTATTGTTTCTCTCTTCCCCTCCCTCTCTATCTCCATCTCGCTTTAAATTTACTTCCATCTCTGTTTCTTACTCTCTCTCTCTCTCTCGTCCTTTAACTTTACCTCCGACTCTCCCTCCGTATCTCTCTCACACTCTCTTCTCTCTCCCTCTCTATCTCTCTCTCTCTCTCTCTCTCTGTCGCCCTGTCATGTTTATTTCGCGAGAATACCCGGACATCTTCAAACACTCAATTATTTAAGCCTTGTTTTTAAGCGGTTCGAGCAAACTGGTGGCTTTCCGCATTCGAAACTCCAAAAAATACCCCGTAACCTCTGTATAAGTACTGCCATTTCGTTGTTCTTGTGGAGCTTTCTACATATAAATATAAGCAAATTTTATGAAAAAGAGAACTCCATTTTGTCACTGTTCTTTTTAAAGCTGGTTTTGTGCAAGTGAATTCCTACGTATTATATGCTAATTACACTGATGAAACTTGGCCGGTGCGCGGCCTACACTGGGCCCGAAAAAGGTGGGCCGCCTACACGTCGCCTACACCTCGCCCATAAATGAGAAAGTGGCTCGAGAAACACAATGAAGTGGGCGGCTGGTGCGCCTGCTGTGGGCCTGGCGTGGGCTTGGTGTAGGCGGGCTAAAACACACCCGAAAGTTGACGATCGCCGTACTTAGGCCTACACCAGGCCCAGCCTGGGCCGGTGCGCCGCCTACACCAGGCCCGAAATGGGTGGGCCGTCGCACCTGGGTCCACCCGTTTTTTTGTACCGGCCAAAGTTTCGCGTTGTAAAATACCGATCCGCGTTGGCATTGCACAAATTACAGACACAATACATGTGAATTCAGGCACATAGTATGGAAATTCAGTTGAAAACTCTTCCCAAATTCGTTAGATGCTTAACACTTAACAAACCGCGTGCCATACCTCTTTAAACTTCTTCACGTCTCTTTTAAATCAATACCACTTCTTATATCAAGAAGAACTCTTATGCCCATTTGATATTTATACGAGAATGACTGATTATGACTCTAACTAACTGACTTCCGGCTTCCATGTTTTCTGGTCATCATTAAGAACTTCACTGGCCCAATATATATATATTTAGTATCCCAAGAAAGTATACATACACTAACATCAACTATTATCTTATTATTGAATGGACTCATTTCTAACATTCTTCTTTCTTATAATCTATATCGATTATATGTAAGGTGCGTCGCAATACCAGTCCTCGAGACGAGACACAGAACCGAAGCAATTTTTATTACCGTACTTTCCCAATGTTCACTTCTGCTTTGGTCCCAACTTGTGGTATTAGCCGTGCATCTACAAACATTTAATATGAGGACTTTCTTGTATAAATACTCTTTCGATCCTTCCAGTGATATATATATATATAGGGATGGGCTATTTTTGATAGATAATGGTTTTGTGAGTCCTCTAGCTTGTGAGTCGCTGACTTTTTCGGGATGTGCTTTACTGTTTTCTGAACCGTAATGAAAAAAGACTCTCAGATTCTTTTCACATCCTGAGGTTGATTTTTGTCTGCTTCTTCAAGAAAACTGCGTTTTTTTGTCTCTTTCATAGTCACAGCAAATCTAAACAACCATAAGTCATTTTCAAATTTCATACTTCCAATAAATGTGCATGTTTATCACGTCATGGCAGAGACAGTATAAACATAAAACAACGTTGGTTAAGGACAATTACTTATGTTTTAGACCCTATTTATCATTGAAGATAATGGTCAAATCCTCGTCATTCCATCTACCAGGAACAAGTTTCTCCACTATTTCATGTGTTCATCTGTACATAAACTCTCTATTTCCCTGACCTCTCTTCCCTTTACACGTTATCATTTGACTCAAGTAGATGCCCAACAAGATGTTATATTCATTTAAAATTCCATGAACGATCTCGCGTGACCAGAGAAATTTTGGAAGGTGCGGACACACACAAATTTTGAGGGCAAAGGGAGAACGTTAATTGGTGGCGCTAAGGTTTTGGCCAATTGCCAAAAGGTAAATCGCTTCCGTCTTTTGCGGCCCTTTCGCACAAATACGTCATTTCGTATTTTCGCGGCGGAACCCCCTCGGAAGCAATAATTGGCGACCGATAATTTTTTTCTTGTGACTCAACTCAACTGGGAAACTTATGGATAATGAAAACAATATATCATGTAGTTTTGTAACTTTATAATAAGAATACTAATCACTAGTAATTTTTTATACTTGAATAAGCATTGCATTGTGGTTGATACTCATTTTATGGGTAGCGCGAACCGCACAATTCGTCGAATTACGATTTAAAGATGTTTACCGTAATTTGAGAGTCGTTTCTTTCTTTGTGTGCAAGTGATATTTTTTGACACATTTTCTAATCAAAATCTGTCGCTCCTTCCAGTTTATAGTTTTTTAAAGCGAAATGCTAGCCCCTTTGGAAAATTTGCATATGATAAGCAAATCCTAGTGGACGATCGTACAAAATTAGCACAGGATGCATAGGATTTGCTTATCATATGCTAATTTTCCAAAGGGGGCTAGCATTTCGCTTTAACAAAGTACAAAGTCGCAGAGCGCGCATAATATGCTGTTTTCATTCTGCATAATTCCGTTTAAAAGAGGATATTGTTAATCATAGCTCTGCTATCCTTAGATAATCACATAGTTTTTTTCTTTCTTTACAAGGTTCCAGAGTTCCAGACATAGGTTGCAGGGTTATTTTGAATTATTTTCCTCTAGCATTTATGGCGACAACACTTGATTATTCTGTCGTCAAAGAAAGAAGGCACATGCAGCACACACATGTTAAATCATATGTGCATTTCAGTGGTTGTGGGTAGGCAGAAAACAACGGGGTGTAAAATTTAAAGCGACATAACGGCCGGTTTATGAAACGTATGATGAACAACATCCCTTTGTTCTATGCTAAGCTCGAACTGAGCTCAATTTGTTATTCCAATCTTATTAATTTGCATATGATGCATGGCATGGGAATGCAGTTATCCAAAATCTGTTTCAAAAAACGACTTTTATACTACTTTGCGAAATAGCACAGTCAAAAAGATTTAACCAACGAGCAGACATGACATGAAAAAGTGCAAGGTCAAATTGATATGTTTATCTTTTCATCATTTATTTGTTAGTCTTTTAGTCTCGAAATATACATCCGGTCATAAAAGAGGTTATATTTTTCCCGAATCCACGCCTCCTACATTATATGCCAATGTCCTCTTATTTAATGGACCATATGCTGAGCAAGCTAATCTCAACTCCTTTTTTTGGCCCCAAAGGGAATTTTTCCCGCGCCCTACTGATTTCAACATGAGTTGTCTAAACGTTTGCCATAACTTACAATTAGAGTTAGCTAGTTAATATATGAACCGCAACAGTTCTGAGATTCTTTAACTAGATGGTACCCTCAAGTACTAAACATAATACTCATATATGACATGCCGAAAAATAGCAAATAAATAATAAGAATATTCTATCTGTTCCACGTCACCACAATGCTTTCCATTGAAAAATTCCTATGCTTTAGATTATAATTTTTGCACCCAAACTTATGTTCCCCGTCTAGCGTTTAGTCCCAATTTTGCTTCCGAAAAAGGCTGGAATTTATTCGAAAAGTGGACTTTTGCCCGCACTCTTTTCTTCATAATCTTGCCTAATATTTCCGCTCCCAGTTTATTCGTAAACTTTGGCGGAAAAAACGCCAAAAGGCGCATTAACGAGAACACGCCTTGGGCCTAAGGAAATTTTCAGCCACACATAACATTTGATTTACACCTTATTGATTGATTTTGTGAACTTGTATAATATTGATTGATTGTGTAGGAATTGGTCGATACAGATTCTTGTTTTCTCATTTGTGTTTTCGTTACTGACGAATTTTCTTCTAAACTTGTCAAAAGTTTTCTTTGTTATCCCGAATAAAAACCTTTATCACAAAATATTCAAATGAACGACAGTGGTAAGTTGCGCACTTCATAGATGCTAAATAGTCAATCTATACTATGTATATGTTCAGATAACTCCCTCATAATAGAACTGTAAGGCGACCATTAGCAAGCACGCAGAAGTAATTGAATTCGCTACTTTATTACCCACCATAAAATCTGATTGAAAATTTATGAAAACAAGGAAAAGAGGTTTATTATTTTTCTAGCCTATTTGTTTGAAAAAAGCAGACTTGTTCATGTTATGTTATGTGTGTCACAAATGTTTACGTTTAAATGGAGGAACAGTCGCATCGCCTAACACTTGAAGCGAATTTTAACCGACAACCACGGAGATTATATAACGCGCTATAAAAAACCGTTTCAAAAATGCAAAACCCGTTTGACATTCCCTTTAAAAACCATGGAATACAGTTTTCTAAAATAATCATACATTCAATAACTTGAACTATTTTATAATTAACACAATTGCTTGTCGTCACTGTATTCTAATTGGATTCGCATAGAGCATGACGCAATTTGCATACAGTAAACATAGAGGTTGCCGATGGGGGCCCTTCACGCTTTAGAGAGTATGCTAGTAAGTTTCTTTTCATTTTTAATATGCCAGTTAGCTCATTGGAGGCACATTGTTCCTGTTAATAAGTACACTATATTTCATGACTCTTTACAATATCTCGTGGTCTCGTGAGTCGTGACGTCACACCCCTTTTGGTTACTGTACCCATTCTCTAAATCTAAATCCTAAAACGTGTGTTTTGTTTTCTCGACCAATGCATGCAAAGACCAACACTGGACCTCTCATGTGATGCTTTTTAAACAATGTTGGTGTCGTAATATTTTTTGCATAAATTCCCTCCCTTCCCCCATATACACCATATTTGGCGCTCTTCAAAATTCGCGCCGTTGCTTAGTTTCGAACCCTTAGAAACGCGTAAACCGGGGTGGAAAACCAAAAAAAAATGTATTTTTCGCCGTTTCACTCTGCAATTCAATGTGCCAAACTGCCACTACGCGTCTGCCAATATACACATTATTCTTTCTTTCTTTTCGCCCAGCTTTTCCACTCAAAACGACTCTCTAATGCATAGGGAACTAAGCACTAGGGAGGCAGAAATATCTTGAATATACATACATTACCTCTCAGTCAGCACCCGAAATCATACGGGCACACTTGTACACAGTCATTAAATGAAATTTCTCGTCGAATGATTTTTAAAGCGAAATACTGGCCGGTTTTCGAAATGTTTTTGAAATACGTTGTGCGTTTTATCTTTTTTTTTCAATACTTGTTGAAAACCTTTCTTCTTTTGTGTTTGCTCCTTTCGCTGGAGCTTCCCCGTACAATTCTCAAATTTCACCGTAATATTCCAGTAGCTATTTGAAGCGTTTTCTCGCGTCACGTCAGCAATTGTGTCGGCGTTTCGTGAGCGGAGAGGAATTGCTTTGCCGCGGCACTAAATGTGATAGTTCGCGATGCCCGTCGCCAAGCGCGGTCTAGTAGCCCCGCAGAATACGTTTCTTGAAAATGTTATTAGGAGGTGTAATAACGCTGGTAAGTGATTGTGTATTTTTTACTCTACTACGTTATCTCAGCTCAGGCGCGCAGCCCGGAAATGCGTAACCGCGTCCGCGAAAAAGAGATGGTTTGTTAACCGGGGAAAGTCGGAGACGCAGAAAAAGGTTTCTCTGTGTCGAATATTTCTTTTCCCGCGGACGCGGCCACGCAAATCCGCGCTGCGCGCCTGAGGACCAGAGTGATACCCTGATAAACCCTGATACAACACTCAAGGCATTCTAGTATTCCGTTTATTCTATTTTCTCTTACATATCAAGTTAGCAAGTTAGGTACTATGGTAGTAAATACTAAATACACTAACCAAGTACGCGAAGTTTGTAATATTAATGACACGTACAACTTACATTGCACGTTTTTCACTGACATCTACAATGGTCTTCGCACTTTCAATTAACAGCGAGTTGTTTTACAGATACTTCTTTTATATTGGCCAACGCTCAAATCGTTGATTATCCAATTGTGTACTGCAATGATGGATTTAGCAAATTGGTCGGATATTCAAGAGCTGAAATTATGCAGAAGGCATGCAGGTATAGAGGCTACATAAACTATAAACATCAAATTTGTTTTCTACATAATGTATAAGTGTACTTCAGCTTCCCATAAAGTTCGTTATTTGTAAACACACAAACACTACTATGCTCATGTTGATTAAATTGATCATATATGTATCTCAAATAGTTTTATTCTTACCTTGACTGCATAGGAGATAGGAGGTCCATTTACAGTAGTTGAGCAAGTTCCGTGACCCAACCATAACTTCTGCCTAAACCTATCGTGTGTAGACCCATTTGAATTATTTTCCCTTCAGCTTATCCTTCATGCACGGTGACCATTCTGAACCGTCGAGTTTGGAAAGGATGAAAGACGCCTTGAATAATGCGAGGACCGACCAAGCAGAGATCGGCCTAATCAAAAAGAATAGTTGGTTGCCAATTTGAGATGAGATTTATTTATTTCGCTTAGATCTACTGTTTCATCCTTCTCCATTTTTTATGGCTTTATCCACTATAGAGATCTATTCATGCGAAACGGGTAATTGACTTCTCCTTACTTTACTAAACCGTTTTATTTTATGTGATAACAAATCATGAGAAATTGTTTCAGAAACTCCAATCTGGTTGTTGGTTCATCTGGCTCCAATCAAAAATGATAAAGACTCGGTTGTATTATACCTATGTCAATTTAAAGATATTACACCACTCAAGCAACCATTAGACGATGAAAATAATAAAGGTAGTTATTTTCTTGGAAGAATTTTTGTAGATCCGTTTCTTCGCCGAACAATATGTCTTTTAATTTATGCTCTCAGTTGGATGCAAAAGATAGTAAAGGGTCAGGATCGAGAAAAAATGATTACATATACCTCCTGAACATTTCTCAGACTATACTATGCGTGTGAGATGTGCGAATACGAGAAAGAAACCCACATAAAATAACAGTTTGGCGAGTTACAGCCAAAAAATTATGAACCAAAAACTACCGTCATGACCCGATTCTGAATTGCACATATGCTACCGTAATTCAGGTCTGTCTCGGATCCTCCAAATCGCTCGAATCGCGAAAAGTAAGCAACAATTCAACCAGATCGAAACAAAAGACCTGCACAAGACTTCGGTTCCTTCGGCTTCAAACTTCACGCAGGTCATCAAGGTTGCCCCCGTACAATGCTTTACATATGTGTTGTCCTTGTGCACGTTAGAGTTTACCCCAGGGGTAAAACTGGAATTATGAATTTCTAGGTTGAAATGAACAATACTCAACTCACGTATTTTTGCATAAAATACGGAAATTTCAATTTAAAGTGATATAACAGCAGTTTTTGAAACGATGTTGAACAACTACATTCCCATCATATGCTGATGCAAATGATATAATTAAACTAAGAAATCGCGCAGTTATTTACATACTCTAAATGGGAATACATCGTCCACCATACGTTTCCAAAACCGGCTGTTATATCGCTTTAGTCTCACGAGTTTGTGAATTGATTCGCAGTTATTACCTGAATCAAAAAAATCCAGTTTTCCCCTTTTGCCTTACCCGATTCCGAATGCTTTATATGCGTGTAGTGTAATGATTTCAGATGATCTCATCATTTATCATTGCAAATGCCAATTAACGTATCAAAAAGCGCATCTGATTCTGTGTAATTAGAGGCCATTGAGTAATTATGAACGACATACACCTTTAGCTTGTTTCACTAAAATAGCGTCAATCTAATGCTTGAACCCATCGATTTTTCCCCCGTCGATTTTTGTGTGTAGCATGCTGTGACAAAATATTGATTATTGACGGGAGGGGTTTAAAGCGGCATGGAACGTGTTTTTGAAAAATATGCTGGACTAATGTATTATATGCAAATTTATGAGCACTTTTGGTCGTTTGCGGTATACAATGAAACAGAATTTGCCAATAATACATGTAGTTGTCCAGGTCCAGGATACGATTCACAAACCACGTGACATACATACCGCTTGGTTAGACTACTGTAACAACCGTTCCCGTTTCAAGAGTGCACTTTTAAATTTTAATTAACAGTTTTTTTTTTCCTTTACTGCTTTTTCTCTTACCCAATGACATATTTGAATTGTGCTCACGGAAAATACTTGAAGCTCAGGAGCAAGAAAAAATTAAAAACGTGTACCTGACAAGAGAACTACGCATAGTTGGAATTGAGGAAACCGAAGTCTACGCATGAAAGCATAGATTCAGAAACATTTTGGATGAATAAAATGATTCGCTATATTTTGTAGAAGCGAGTTATAGACTCGCCAAGCTTTCGCATGACCTTTATAAAGCGTTGTCAGATAGCTTTCAGTTTTCAGTCTATAATTTTAGCAGAGGTCATTTTATTCATCCAGAATGCGTGTGAGTCGATGCCTTTTCATGCGAGACGTCGGTTTCCTCAATTCACGCGCGTAGTTGCCTTGTAAGTAAGTATCAACATGAAGAAAGAGAAATGTTCTACTTCTAATAATAATATAGTATCCAAAATTCGCGGTAGTGTATAATTGTGTGCTCTTGAACTGCTGCTTAATTTACACCTCGCAAATGTTTTCACTCAAAGCTTCAACATAGGCTCTAAATACACGCGCAACAAACATTTTTTTCAGCTTGCACGATGAGCTAGCTACAAGGCGTTGGGTAAACTGCTAAACCTACTAATTGCAAGTACTATTATGAAAAAAATAATCAATATCCCTCTCTCTTTTCCCGTTTGAAAATCTGTGTTCAATTTTAGTTCGATTGGGCAGGCCGATCCCTCGTGAGTTATCTGTACACCGTTATTCTTTCTGTACCTTGTGAAATGTAAACATTGTAAACTGTACTCTCTGTTTCTAGTCAACGTGTGTTTGGCAGTCAATGATCTCCACGAAAGGCATTGTGTCTCGTCACAACTTCTTTCTTTCACTGTCTGTTTCACGGCTTCTTTTACTACTACTAATTATCCGTAGAATAGAAAAAAAACGTATTTATAAAAACTAGCGGACCTATCTTAACGCTGCCAAAGAAGGAATCAGAAGCAAAATTAAATTCCACCGTTGTCAGAATCCCGTCTGTCAACAGACATAACGAATGCACTCTTACGTTGCCGTCACTCTAGACGCCAAAATGTGATTTACGTAACAACCACAGACAAAGAGAAATACCTGTCGGTGTTTGAAATACATCGAGTAGACCAGCATCCTTATGCAGCGCATGCAAGTGAACATAATACATAAATACGTAAGAATTCAGCTGTCCACGATGCGTTTCAAAAACCGGACGGTATTTCGCTTTAAAAACCTGGAAAAGGCTCCCAAAAACGTACCCATCTCATCTCCGCAAATACTGATTTTTTTCGGTGTTTTTTTGAATACCATATTACCTAGCCTCCTAACCACCTAATTCACACATAATACATGTATGAGCACTATGTTTTCCGGGGCAATAGCCTTTGAATGCATGCAAATTTCGGTACCCACTTCTGTCCCTTTGTTTGTTTTTATGTTCTATTTTCTGTTTCCAACAATTCTTTTAAACGAACGGTTGTTATAGTGGGGTGCGCTTCAGTTTGCTTACAAGAAATTATTTGCTTGGGAAATTAAACTTAATGGAAGAAATAATCATAAAAAGTAATCTCAGTTATGCAATAAAAGCACACCGTTTCATCATTTTTGAGTTAGTGTGGTTCACCAATTTGCAGTGCAAAAACTAGTGACTAGTGCAGAGCTAAAACACGTTTCATGAACGTAACATACATTCAAAATTGAATTTATGAGTAGATGTATGTTTTCACACAGTGTTGAGTGTGACGTGGTTAGAGACTTAGAGACTAGTTTTTAGCAGAACACTTAGACAATGTAAAGACTGGAATTTAGTGTTAACGACTGGTTAATGCATGTGATTAACTGACTTGCTGGAACTCAAATATGGATCCCCAGTAATTCACTCAAAAGTACAATTAATTTCATTTAGGTCATGAATTTGGGAGGCGATATGCTACCACAATACAGACAGGAGACACCGAAGACCTCACCACATATTATTTTGCATTATTCAACTTTTAAGGTAATTTGAATTATATAAAAAAGTTTCGGATATTATATACAACTAAAAGAACAACAAAGTAATTCAGCAAATTGACTACATAAACAAAGTGTAAGGAAGAACGGCAAGATTATGTCTTCCCAGAGAAAAATACAATTTTGTAAATTAATATTTATTATAAAATATTATAAATAAATAAAAAATACTTTAGACAATTTGGGACTGGTCGATACTGGCCCTCACATTCTACACTGCCTTCATGGTTCCATTCAATATTGCCTTCAAAAACAGGTTTAGCTTGCAATTTCAAAATTTACATGAGATTTTTTTTCGCAGATTGTTTGCTGCTAAGTTTATGCACTATCTTAGTGTCAGTGATTTCGGGTCATAACTACAGAAACTGTGTGGATAATATACTTTTTGTTCATCTCACACAAACTTTACTCCACGAGCACATCCAGCCTCCCGATCTCTGAATGTTTAGTTCTTTACATTATTTCTTTATTCTTTATTTCTTACCTCACTGTTTTCAGTCTGAAGTCGCTCTTCAGACAACAAGTGAACAGGTAGAAAATCTATCTCTCTTTCTCTCGCACTCTGAACCTTTAGCCTGTTCTTTGTAAATACACACATTATAGCACCAATGTTACGGTAAACTCAACTTACATCTAATGACTAGATAAGCATAACTGCTATATAAGGGCCGACCGCGTCCGAAAATCAATAATTTGAGAATTACCTGCCACATTACTAAGAACAGTTGGGCGCAGCTACAGTAATTACGTAACTGCGCTGACATAAACGTCGAGTCCGCGTTAAGATAAACAGCTACATGTTCTTTTTAAATAATTGTATTGCCGTACCAAAATGATCATATTCTGCTTCACTTTTTGCACTCACTCCTAGGTTGCTTGCTAGTGTTTTTAACACGTTGTCTGTGCATTCATAGTTGTAGTTGCGTCTAGTTTGAGCAACGTAGGATCACTACCCTGTTGGTCCATTAGCCTGTCCGATGTTCCGATGTAGCCAAAAGACTACTGCACTAAATTTATCCGAATAAAAGAGGAGCTCATTGCATAATAGGTCCAGACTAGCACATCACCGACTAACAAATCTATACGTTTGAAAGTGAGATTATTATTTTCCAAACTTTCATTTTAAAGGGACGTTTCGGGTGGCGGAATCGACTCGGTCGCACTTATGGATTCAATTGTTGATGTGATTTTCTTTGCTGATATTTTACTCAATTTTCATACCACGTTTGTGGGGCCTGGAGGAGAGGTACTGTGTTCTGCCTTTTTATATATAAACATTTTGTTAGAAAACTACTAAATAAATCCGACAACAAGTAAAGTAATTCAAAATGAAGAGAAAGGACAGTGCTTGTATTCTGGGGCAGCCACACCGAGCTGAAAGACTAAGGTATCGTATGCTGTCTGTAAAAGTTACAGATCGCTACTACATGATAAAGATAAGGATTAATGTTCTAGAAGCCGTTGTTCACAATTCCATTCGGGATCAAATTGAAACTGAGTTTTCATCTTTATTTGCAGGTAGTGATAGAACCGTCAGTGATACGACAAAACTACTTCAAATCTTGGTTCTTAATCGACTTATTATCATGTTTACCCTATGACATATTTTATATGTTCAAGCGAGATGATGAGGTATATTTCTCGATTTATTCAACAAACAATTAAATTAAAGAGGTATAACAGCCGCTTTTTGGATAAATGCATCATATCGATATCCGAATATGTATTATTAGAATAAAAATCGAGCTCAATTTGACCTTACTTATGGTTAGCAGAATGCATAGGAATGCAGTTGTCCATCATACGTTTCAAAAAGCTAGCATTATACTGCTTCATATTTTTTGAACTCACTCCCAAATAAAGCAAATAAAATGTAGCAAATAAAATACAGTAGACATAGACAGGTGCAAAATCTTTGGAGGTATTATTCCCGAGGTCGAAGTAATCTAATTGTATGTAATTACTTTTAGTCAATTATTTGACCTTATTCAGCGAATTGGCTCGTTATTCTCTGCATTAAAAGTGGTCCGTTTGTTACGATTGGGAAGGGTGGCAAGGAAATTAGATAACTATTTGGAATACGGAGCTGCTACCTTATTACTTCTATTATGTGCCTATGTCCTCGTGGCACATTGGCTGGCCTGTATATGGTTCAGTATAGGGGAATATGAAGTACGCATGAAGGTAGGTTACTTTAGCTGAACTAAACATTCTGCATGGCTCAAATTTATTTAAGTCTAGCTTGATGTACCAATACTTTGCGTTAGTGAAATTTTTGTGCTGAATATTTTGTTGTCAACTGGTTAAGTCTAAAGTATTGTACATAATTCTAAGACACTAACAGATTTTGGTAGCCCTTCCTACGAATGAAATAGCAAGAATATGTCTCTGTTTTAGATGGATAATCCATTTCTACCAGATGGTTGGCTATTTCGATTATCAAGAGATCTGAATATGCCATTCAACACTTCGTCCACTAAATTACGACTATATGGAGGACCGACGAGGACAAGTTGCTACATCTCTTGTAAGTATTATTTTCATATTTTAATTTTTAATTTATTTAAGTACTTCATTTCTTGATAGCATGTACGTATGTAGTTCTAATCGATTGGCCGAAGCAAATTATACGCAGTGAGGCTAAATTTTGGGTTCCGGCTGCAGTAGCTAAATGTGAATCTGTTTCTATGAAATGCACATTTTTGAGAGTTATGCAATGTGGTTTGTGCAAATGTACAAATGCAACTCTATTTCAGCATTGTACTTCACAATGAGTTGCATGTCAACTGTTGGATTCGGTAACATCGCCAGCAACACCGACAATGAGAAGGTGAACTTTTAAACTTTCAGTTTTCCATTATTTTAGAGTGACAAGGTACATAAATATATATAAGACACACTATTTTGCGTCATAGGAACACAACAAACGAATCCCTAAGCCCTAGCGACTTCTAAAATACATACCTAATTTGTATACTGTATATCTGTATATCTGTATTTGTATTGTAATTTGTATTGTTAGCTCTTCGGCGTATGCATGATGATCATCTCTGCTCTGTTGTACGCGGCCATCTTCGGACATATGACCACCATTATTCAACATATGACCTCAGCCACAGTTAGGTGAGCCGATTTTTTCTTACATTCGGTGCCTATTCTTCTTGGATATATTTCTTGCGGAATAACTCTTGTAGTCCATTAGAGTTTTATCTCAAAAATCAGGTTTCCATACAACTTACTATTAGAAAGCGATAGCAATAACGAAGTGAAGCTTCTCGTGTCCATGTCATGTATGTCAGGCAACCGTATATGTTGAATTGACTATTATAGTTACCACCTTGTAAGTAATGATTTCTTTAGTTACCACCTTGTAAGTAATGATTTCTTTAGTTACCACCTTGTAAGTAATGACTTCCTATTCCCAGGTACCACGACATGATTTCCAACGTGCGCGAATTCATCAAATTACAAGAAGTTCCCAAGGAATTGGCAGAAAGAGTCATGGATTATGTAGTGAGTACGTGGGCGATGACAAAGGGAATAGACACATCCAAGGTACGGATTGTTTAAAGCATTTCGACTTTCGAAATTAGTGTCCATTTGACGCGAAAATGACAATAAGCCGCGCAAGGAAGTTGAATGAGAATCTGACAGTGAGGATCAGGCCCGCCAGGTGTGCCATAGGTGTGCCAACCGGAATTGCACACTTTTCTTCCTTGCTCCATCCTAGTTGTTGTGTCCAACGTACAATGACACCAGCGTTCACAGAAAATTTTCATCACACCGTGAACTCGGAACGCAACCCGACTGATGCATGAAGAAACTCTTCTGTTCAAGAAACTGAATAATTAAATGTTCACTGCCAATAATTAACAATAAATCTCGTCATCCTTCAGGTGCTCGGCTACTGTCCAAAAGATATGAAAGCCGACATTTGTGTTCATTTGAATAGAAAAGTGTTCAATGAACATTCATGTTTTCGACTCGCATCGGATGGTTGTCTACGATCTCTTGCCATGTATTTGGAGGTGGATCTTTGTAACACAACTTGAATGTTTTTCATTTGTTTCCCAATTAGAATAGGCCTCATCCATGTTTTTATCTACCGTAGCAAAAATAGCCAAGAAAAAACGATGACACGGAGTTGTTGCTTTCTTTTTGCTTTTAGAGTAACCATAACCGTTTTAGAGTAATCTTTGACGGAAAAAACACGCTGGCGTTTATCGTTATCTTGATAACTATTAATATAAAAATATCTCTAAGTAGTATCTTTATGCTTATTCTTATAGTTGCTGTCTCTTTAGAGTAACCATGCCGCCCCTGGGGATCTCCTCTATCACACTGGGGAGAGTGTGGATGCCCTGTGGTTCGTCGTCTCCGGTTCTCTTGAAGTAATACAAGACGAAGAAGTTGTGGCTATACTTGGTAACATTATAATTTTTTTCTTTTCATTTTTTTTGTGTCTTTTTTTGCTGTTATTTTTAACTATTGATTGTAGAATTTGCCGCTTGCGCTCGACGATTTTGTTCCTATATTTCTTATGAACTTATGATTGGTGTTTGTCCTGAGACTCTTAAAATGTTAGTTTTTGTATGATCTACAAGGTCCCAAGCCAAGGTCCGAAGGACCCAGATCTCGATATGATTCAATATTATATATGCAAATTTCAGGAAAAGGCGACGTTTTTGGGGATGAATTCTGGAAAGCGAATGGGGGAACTGGACAGTCGGCTGCTAACGTTCGCGCACTCACCTACACTGATTTACATATGATCAAGAAGGACAAGTTGATGGAGGTATCATATAAAAAGCACAATTATAGGGGATAGGGATGCTTTTGGAGTTGGAAGCGGACGCAAAATGTAGAATATAAGACACAAGCAAATAATTCTCAGTTATGAAGGTAATATCATAAAATATTTCTTTCAGGTGCTCGATTTTTACAAAGCATTTGCCAATTCATTCGCTCGGAATCTCGTTCTCACGTACAATTTGACACACCGGGTGAGTTGAAGTTCTTTGATTTGCCATGTTGTATTATGTAATAACTTTGCTTATCTTATGATTAGGTGATGTTTTCCTTACTGACAATGTTGAGGTGAAGCTGTTGTTTCTTTGGTAGCTATGCGATCTTTCAAATTGTTTACTAAACAAAGATTAACTTAGTTTATTTAGATGAAGTTCCGCAAGGTTGTCGATGTAAAACGTGAAAAGGAGTTGGATGCGCGAAGAAAGAATGAAAAGTTGACGTTGGCCCCCGACCATCCAGTCAGAAAACTACTATTCAGGTTTCTATTTTATTTTATTTCTTAAATATTTTATTTTACTACCATTTTTCTTTACTTTCTCTGTGGAACTATTGTAGAAAACAAAAATATATGTGACCATCACAGTTATTAGCTATTAGCATTATTAGCAATCCAGAAATGTACGCATGCATGCGTTTTTCACGAAATATTTGACATATACTAACAAGATATTATCTACGCAAATGAGATAGGATTAAAGTTGGATTACTGGATTAAGCTGTAGAAAATTATGTATTGTTAAAAATATTTTTAGTCTAAAGACGAACTTCCGTTTTCATAAGTACTTGATAAAACATAAATATTTAAATAGTTAGATATATTTATAAATATAAAATATAAATATTTCAGAATGCGGGAGCGACATGGACCGAGGATATTCCCAAGTCCACTGTTTGCAGACATTGAAAAGGTTGCACTTATTTTTTTTTTGAGTAGATTTCAAATATAAAACTGTTGGGCGGAATATATCAAAAAGATAACATTCCTGGTGATGTTTACAGAACCCCATTTTTGACATAAACGAAATAACCTGTTTATTTTGCAAAGCACTGTCCAAGATTTCCTTGTTTCCAGTTGGCGCACATCTAGCGAGCTGGTGACCAACCGCCGCTCATCTCTACAATAAACTGCGCCTTGTGTGCGCGGCGCAACAGCTGACTTGCAGTAGTTTAGAAGCACAGTGGGGCATAAATAGTGCTGTCTTATTACTTATGAATTAACTAATTATAATTCAGGGAATAACAAAACGAACAGATATCAACCGAATTTCTTCAATACATTCAATGGTCGATGAGACGAATTTATTACGAACCGATTATTCCAACAAGTGGGAACATTTTTCTTATTTCGAATCTAATTTTTATAGGCAAAGCAGTCTGCTCGTTTTCTGTGATGTACATGTCATTTTCAGTTTTTTTGCTCGCATAGTATTTCTAATGTTTTCAACGAGCTTGCATCAATCAATGTTTGAAAACGCAACTTTCAGAGCCAACAAAGATGATAGGTATATCAGATATATCAGAAGTTAAACCTGTAAAAACGAAAAACAGAACAAATTTGATTGTTTCAGATCACCTCGAAGTCGGAAGCGGCCTCCTCTGCAGAAGCGTCAAACAGTGGATGAAGACGCGTTGAGTAGGACTAGTTGGAATCACGACAACCTGAAAGAGAAGGCGAGGGTGTGTGCCGTGGCAGTTAATGGGAAACTTTAGTCGGTGGACGAGAGCCCCGGGAAGTGCCTGTACATTGGGAAAGCCAGAAATTTTGTTCGCGCATTGCGAACTTCTGGCGCCCTCGCGGCGCACCAATTTTCTGCGATTCCCGAAAATGTGCATGGGCTGCCGTCCCACCGATAAAGTTTCCTAACAATAAGTGTTGTGTTCTGAGTTTGTGATTACTGATTTCACCGGAGAATGCACTCAGTTTTGATGGGATA
This sequence comes from Pelodera strongyloides, assembly GCA_036852015.1. NCBI lineage: Eukaryota > Metazoa > Nematoda > Chromadorea > Rhabditida > Rhabditidae > Pelodera > Pelodera strongyloides. The sequence continues at coordinate 61,308 of JAANDG010000574.1, read as the reverse complement.
CTGTGCCCCTTATATAATGAGGTCCGCGTGATTTTTCTGGCCGAAAAAAGTGAAAAAGACACAAGTGAAAAAGTCTGTAACTGACATATAATCACAGAACCAATAGTCTTTTAACACGCATCTTGAGCATAAGTATGTCAAAACTTTCACATCGAAAACAAATAAAGCAAAAAGTTCTCCCCGGCCGGGAATTGAACCCGGGTCTCGCATGTGACAGACGCGGATACTCACCACTATACTACCGAGGAACTGGACTGTGCTATCGTAATATTTATCGCGTGCTAACGCCATATTTTGTTTTAGGAGTGGTCGTCGCTAGCCAGTCTACGAACAGAAATGAACACCAAGTTTGAATCCATAAGTGACCGTTTGGGTACGGTAGATCAGATATTATCCAGAATGCAGAACTTGGAAAGAATGCTCATGAACCTTACATCAAATGCGCATGGAGGTGAGGCTTTGTTTTTAAATTTTGTTTTTAAATTTGTTATGATAAAGAGCAAAGATAAGTGAGGGACGCAGACACAAATCGCGCACTTATATTATATCCGAAACAATCTCGGAAGTTAACTCCCTTGAATATATCCACACTGCACGACATTTGAAATTGTAATTGTGTAAGATATAGCTCCTATCCACTTCACACTGAGCGTATCTCAAACTCGTTTTAGAAACCAAAACCACTATCCTTGAGATGACGTCCACAGTATAAAATATTGTATAGTGAGTTTGTGAAGTGTTCTATTCATCCTATCGTTATTATATTTTCATACTATCTATGGAGCCTGGGGGGATCTTCGGGTTCGCATGCAAGAATTCACCTCTATCGTAATGCATATTTATATCCACCGAGATACACTGAGCTATCTCGAACTCGTTCTAGAAACTAAAACCACTATCCTTGGAGATGACGTCAACAGTATAGTATAAACTATTCGAGACGCCTACAATCATGCCTTGAATCAATATTTGACTAAAGTTTATATTGAGAATGCATAATGCTAATCATTGTTGAAACTCAACAGTTTCGCCTGCATGAGCATGTTATTTTATCTCGGGCTCTCTTCCTTTTCTCTGTGTGTGTGGTGTGATACCATTACCACATAGACGCATAGTTCATGGGATATTTTCAACTTGCGCAAAATCGTGGCGTGTTCTTAATACTTGCGTAACCTTTTCATAATCAAGTTTCAGGAGGTACGACTCCATCAACTATGCCTGTCGGTTCAATGAATGTTTTAAATGAGAGTATTGGAGACGCGAGACTGGTCAGTCCTGGTAATCTCAGCAGAAACGTTTTCTGGAGCGAACAAAATGAGACACTGGAACCGCCAACACAATCACAATGGGGTAGACCGGTGAGCATTTTATTATAAGATGGATTAGACACAACACACAAAGTGAAAGTGATCGAGACGAGATTACAGAGGGGTACCGTATTCTGAAACCCAAAAATGGAGTTTCTGACTGAGCAAACAATTGGTTAAAACTCTGCGGAACTAGCCAAAAGGCGGAACATGCCAAATGCCCTAAGATCCCTTAGATGCCGGGGCGATAACACACCAACATACTGACTAGGAGTATGTACGCGTTGTTCAAACTAATGTAGTACGGAATAACATCATGTCGCTTCCAAGAATATAATACCTTCGTTTAGCATACCCTCGATGAGTAGTCCAGGTATGCAAAGTGTACAATAGTCTGGTATCGTTATGCACACCCGATTCAATAACGCCCCCACTCTATTTATTTCTTTTTTTACTTCATTTGTGAATTTTTATATTTGAAAATTTGTGTGCAGTGCGATTTGATCGGATTTTGAATGCTACATAGCCATGATTATAATAAATTAAAAAATAAATCGTTATTTAGGTACCACCATTGGGGGAACTACGCAGTACTGATTGGGACGCAGACGATGCCTACAATCCTTCTTCGGTGCCCGTCATACATATAGACACTGATACAGAAAGGGCTGCCCAGCAGCCCCCAGATAGAAGGCGGATATAATATTGTGAGTATTATTTAGTATGGTTAGGATATCGAATTTTAGTTCCTTCCTTTCCTAACAATAAGAATGAATGTACTCAAAAACTGAGATTAGCTGTGACACGAATATAACCCTTTTTATTACTTTTCCTTCCGTAGTACATATCATTGTTATTTGCATTTATTCAACATTTTGTTTACTATTTTAATCCTGCGATCTTTCACACGTTTATTTTCTTTCCATTAAAATACTGAACAGATATATTTTTTAAACATAATTCTCTCACTAATACACTGTCATCTTTTCTATCGTTGAATTAAATTTAAATAAAATGCATTTTATTGGCACAGTCGCTAAAATCGTCGCTTTTCTGTGGTATTCATAGAAAAGTAGATATTGGTACAAAATAATTTCAATTAATGTCGAACTCCTCGAAGTGAAATGGTACATAGGTTTTTGCTTTTTCAGTTGACAAACAGTATTGGGGCATCGGGCGTCAGCGCCGCCAAAATTTAGTGGGCCATATGTACAAACTTCTGTTCGCCGAATACACTAGGCCCGAAATGGGTGAGCCGCCACATCTGGGCGCACCCTTAGGCCAGTCGTGATAATGTACATAGTCAAGCATTACCAATAACTGGCTAATTTTATCATCGAGTTCGGTGTTAATTGAAAACTTTTTTTGAGAATAACACAGAAGAATGACGAATTGTTAGCAACAGTGCGTTATCTAACATACACAATTGACCGAAAACCTCGAAAGGTATGCAGAATTGCTCAAATTTTGATGTATTTTAATTCGTGATTTTATCAGGCGCCTTTCCTTAGTTTCTCTTCGAGCCATATTTTTTATTCGAGCCATATTTTTTTCAACACAAGGTTTTTAATTGGCGAACCGTGACCGTAACGTAAAGTTAGATATCTTACCTCGGTAAAATTAATTGCTAACACAATGCAATATTTTGGCTGGTATATATATCCTGACTAGAACCTTAGTTCACAACAAGCTTCCATTTCAATGTATATTCTAGTACATGGTTGGTGTCACATCAAAATCGCTATTTTTTATCCACGGATGAGCTTAAAGGGAGTCAAGCCGATTTTTCATGTTGGGCTCAAAAAAAAGCTTATGTTTTGAAGGTGAGGAAAGTGAAAATAAAAATAAACAAAAACTTTCATGTAAGAAGAAAAACAATTTCAAACCGCTCCAAAAAACTCCTTCAGTATGGGATTCGGGTCGTGCGGACAGAGCTAAGCCAAATCTCTGTCCACGGTACGTTTGAATTTACGAGGCTGTTAGACAGCGAAGAAAAAGAGGAGGGCGTAAGAGAAATTTTTGAAGTCAGCAAAGAAAAAGAGGAGGGCGCGAGAGAAATTGTTTAAACTACGGTATTTTGTGACAGCGTGTTATAGAATATCTGTGAATCAGGCTTGACATGCGCTTTAATGTCAACTATTTTCCGTATAAAAATTGCCCGCGTTCGCGGTTTTGTGACGTAATGCGTGGGCGCCATATGCTTCTGATATTATTTATTATATTCATGAAATAAGACGAAAATGTGATTTTGGATTGAACCCACACCATTACGAGCTGGCTCTCATTCATTCTAGTTACCGTTCTGTGATCTCTTGTAATATTTTCTGCAACAAGTCTGAATCAAAATATATTTCTTATCGAGTGATTAGTTTTGATGAAATATTAATTGATAAATTATTACTTATGAATATGCCCTCATTCAAGTCAGTTTTTTCAAAATGAACAATGAACTAACAGTAAGTGGTTTCAGAGATATGAAAGAAAAATAAAAGTTGATATTTTTGTGGAATTTTCTGGGTATGGCAACACATAAATATTCCATTCAAGTTCAACACTTTAAAGCGAAATGGTAGCCCCTTTGGAAAATTTGCATATGATAAGCAAATCCTATGTATCCTATGCTAATTTTATACGATCGTCCACGGCAATCGTACAAAATTAACATAGGATACATAGGATTTGCTTATCATATGCAAATTTTACAAAGAGGCTAGCATTTCGCTTTAATGTGCTGCAAAACATAGTATGACCTTTACATGAACCAGAAAAGCAAGATGAGCAATATGGACAAATAATTTGTAATTACTAGAATCCTAGCTACTAGCTATTTGCTCCGGGTGCTGTGTTGATAGAAGATTGCACATTTTCAAAGATCATCCAAATAAGGTCCCCAATATTTGGTCAGCAATTTGAAGTCCATTGGGGGCTAAAACAAAGAAAACGTCAAAATAAACCCAGAAGAAATCATTATAATGCAAATGAGCTTACTGATTTTTCGTATCCCGTAGACGTGTGTTGTGCGTTGGAGGTTTTACTAATTGGACATGAGACTTTTTCAAAGACAGGCAAAGCTCCAGTAATTTAGGACAAAAAAATAAGATTTATGATTATCCAATTCGCAAGCGCAAGAATGGGGATTATAAAATTTTACCAGGTTGAGGTCCCATCATAGGTGGACCCATCATTGAGGAACCGCCTACAATCAGTACAATTATCCGAAGCGTCTTCATTATTTTATTATTTTATACTCATTGGTTGTAACATGAACTTGCAAGCTTTTCTAAATTGCCGACCAAAAGATTGCTGCCAATGTTGTGCGTGTTTGAGACAGAAAATTTCCTCAAATAAATCTTTGGTTTTGGTGGAACAGTTTTTAATTGAATCTAATCTTTCTGAAATCCTCCATAAAAAACTTCAAAATAAAAAAAATTACCCATTCCCATGTCTTGACCGCCCCATCTCCTGTTATGACCAAAATTTCTCCCTGAAACATTAGTTTTTTTATTGAACAACTAATGAAATCAAGATTTTAAACTGGACAATCAACCACCAACCGCCAGATTTTACGGAACGTATTTAGGACATTTACATTCTCCTATGATGTATGCAAGTTAATATAGACAGTTTAACAATCGTGCACTACTTTGCATACACTGCATCGGAATACAGCGTGTTCCATAGGTTTCAAAACTGACCGTTATGCGGCTTTAAAGCGAATTAGCGGTCGGTCTCAACAAAAAAATACGAAAAGAGGAGGAGTAAACAACCGTGCGTTTACTGCCGTTTTCAAAATGTGCATTTTTGGACTTTTACTAGCCAAATTCAAAATATTTTGTCACGATTTCGTCATTTGGATGCTTCGGAGTGTGTGATCATTTGAAAAGGCCATCCCTCGATTTTTCCGGGGCTGTGCTAGTATTAAAATCGGCAAATCGCCGGAAGCGAATTTTCCCATACAAAATCGCAAACAATGGTTGTTTGCGAACATTTTTATACAAGATGCACTTATTTGTTTGTGTTTTTATGTTTATTTTCGTTTATAACTTTTTTCAAACTATTTTTGGTGAAAAAACCCCAAACCGGGTGGTATTTCGCTTTAAGCAATCCAGAAACTCTTAACTTACCTCGCATATTATCCATATCAGCACTGAAGGGACCCATCTCAGGACCCATTGGTCCCATATTGGGACCCATTGGTCCCATGGACTCACTCCAGCCACCCCTGCCTCGCCCACGTCCCCAACCATCGTTTCGTGGTCCTAAAATAAACACTAGCGACTAAACTAAACTACTACAGAAAAGCCAAATATAAAAAATAAAATCACACAAGGACTTTCAAAAAAAAACTATAGCTAATGGTAAGCAAAAAAAAACTTACCTCCGAACTCAGAGGGCCCACCGAAATTGCCACTGAAATACTAATATATTATCACCAACAAATAATCTTTCAACAATATCTTGCACAAATCAATGCACTATCTAGCTCACTGGGCTCCGGTAAATCGCAATAGAAGAATTCAATATTTAACTTACCGTTGCTCAAAATTCCTGCTTCTTGGATTCTGAGCTGGTTTTCTTAAATTCTGAGGTGGCGGGGGTGGTGGTATAGGCGGTGCTGTTGGTGGACTGGGTAAAGCAGGGGCGGGTGGAGGTGGGACTGGGGGAGACCCGGGGGGCCCACGACAGAGTACCGTAGTTAAAAGTACCGTAATCAGAATAGAATACAACATTGCCAATAGGTCGTGAACCCCTTTACGCGTATCTGGAAACAAATTGAATTGTGTCTACATAACATAGCTTACAATCTTATTATATAAAGGAGAAGAGTTTGTGACGGGTTTGTTTTTATGTGCACAACGAAATCCCTTCATAAAGAAAATTCTTCGATCGAAAGAGCATACAAAATCATTGCCGCTGGCAGGATTCGAACCCACAGCAGCCCACAATATCTCGATTCACCGTCCAACGCTCTACATGTTGAGCTATGCTAGCTTATGGGAGGAGGATCTTATAGGAGATAGAAGAGCAATTACAATAGAAAATTTGCATGAAGTCCAGAACCATATTATACGTTTCCGCACAAACGTTAATGAACATCTTTTTTACGTTTGAAGAAATTCCTTTTTTGTAAATAGGGTAACAATCGGCCGAAGGCCGATTCCTTCAGTCGGAGAAGAGCCCGTAGGGCTCTTCGAACGGCTGGTTAGCATATATATGTCGAGAAATTTGCAATATGTTAGTCGGTAACTCGTCGCCTATGCTAAGGACCAGGTATTCGGCGGCACATGTCATAATGAACATTGTACTGAAAACCACCTTTGAAGGGCTCGCTCTTTAGGCGTAAAGTTTTATTTATTTTCTTATTTAGGGGAACAGTGTTTTATTACAAAGAAAACAAGAGAAAACAAAACGACTTTCTTAGTCCACAAAAAAACCGAATGTTTCATAGCAAACATAAATTGCCAGATAGTGTATACATAAATGCTACCGTCTTACTATAGGTTTTGAAAAATGTGAATAATAGTATTATAAAATAAACGATTTAGAAAGCATTGTACGGGCTTGTCAATGCCGCTTTCAAATAAAGTTTGGCAAACTCCCATAAAGCCGAAATTGATAGGAATAACGTGCCTTTCGAGAGAATGTCTATCAGTTTTGCGAAGTTCACTATCCCAATTTGGAAAGAAAAAGAAAAGCTTTTTAATCAATAATCCCATTTTGTTCATGATTTCATAACGATTAACCGCGCCCATTATCAAGTTGATTTAATATTTAATTCTGAACAGTCTATTTTTGTTGTTCTCTTGGACCAGTATGTCCAATTTAACATGAAACAAACAAAGGCGGAAAATATATTCTTTATTTGGAATGTGATGAATATGAACAATAAATTTAGCGGTTCAATTAGTATTTTATCCCAGTAAAGTTCCAAGAACTCGGTCGGCAATGTGTAACCCATTTGGAGCACCTGGAATATGTAACTTATTCAGGGTACAACGGTTTGTTTAAAAATATGTCATGCCATTTTTACTGTTCCTAGAAGCGTATTCAGATTAAAGCAAAATGCTAGCCCTTTGGAAAATTTGCATATCATAAGGAAATCCTATGTATCCTATGCTAATTTTGTACGATCGTCCACGGCAATCGTACGATCGTCCACGGCAATCGTACAAAATTAGCATAGGATACATAGGATTTGCTTGTCATATTCAAATTTTCCAAAGAGGCTAGCAGTTCGCTTTAAGTAATTTATGCCAATAAAGTGTAATGCATTACAAATTGTTCGAGAAAATCGAGAAAAACAGAGACCACGACAATAGAGGTAGAGCGTATGAGGGAATTTTTTGTAATATTCGCTTGTGAATTAACTTGTTTACCTCCTCGTCCGTTGAAACCTCCTCCATTATTAGAACCAAATCCACCGCGTCCTGAACAGAAGATTTAAGTAAATATCAACCGTGTTTACTTACTTTTTACACAATCGTCATCTATGCTAGATTTTTTAATTGGGCCAACAGTCCAAGTAAATGATGACGTCATCTTTTAACATTATTTGCTTTAATTTTTAGTAAAGGAGATAAATATAACAAACAATATACCTCCTCCATTTTCAAATCCTCCGCGGCCGCCGAAATCCCCACGACCTAAATAAAAGTTTATTTAATCAAATTAAGGGATCGCAGTCACTACAAGCTCGTATTTTTATTCGTTTATCATTAAACCAGCCGGCAACGCCGTCCGAGGCGACTTTCTAGTAAATTTACTTTATTTTGTACATACGTGAAACGTAGATTAAAAATCAGTTAAAAAAATTAGGGCAAGGATCATATGCTAAAATCATCGCTTCGTCCCTTCTTTTGTTGCTCGATTTGCATGTTCCTTGTAGTTTACACCTAGTACTTTGAGCGCCGCGAAAACGCCCGAACGATACACCACACATATTCCATATATGCAGCCTTTTTTGGACGTTTGTGAGAGGGGCGCTGGGGAAGTGAAATGGCTCCACGGGAACGTGAACTACTGAACCAATCCTACTCCCTGAGCGTAACGCACATCATCCAAACAAACGCACAAACAAACAAAGCTCCCAACTTTATATAATAAGATATTCAAATATGTGAAGAAAACTACGATTCCAGCACCAAAGTACGGCAAAACGAACTCAGGGAGAGAAATCCCTGTGTATGAGTTTTACTAGTATACCGTAGCTTATAATTGCCCGTATAGAGTTTCATAATAAATACCCTGCAGTGATAAACCACGCGCCAGGTGTAACACTGCAGGCTGTTCACTCTCCAAGTACCCCTGGCAATTGCATATATGCACCGGCTACGGTCATTTACCAAAACCCATTTTCATTGATTTCGCTCCCTGAGTTCGCTTTTATGTGGCTTTTTACTGGCTGCATATAGCATATTGTTTTATAAATCTTCTTGCATCTAATACAAATCGAATAAAAAAGTTGAAATTGAAGTGACTGCCTTCCTTTAAGATAAATTGTAGTAATGGGTGCAATACTCGCATAACTCTACCTGGGAGATCAACAACAAACATTCAATGCCGGCTTCTGTACCGCTTTAACAATATGCCAAAACAGCTCACCTCCTCCTCCTCGACCTCCAAAGTCTCCACCACGTCCGGAACCGAATTCATTACCGCGACCCCCTGAATGAATATATAATATTGTACAAGGTTCACTAGGTCATAAGTTATAAGATTACTTTTTAATCAGTGCCCTGAGTATTTCTAGATTACGGTAGTTCGTTTCTTGCTTTGCTTTCTTTAGTCTTTACAAGCTGCGTTGCGAATTTGTAAAGGGAACTGTATATAATTTTTACAAGCACGCATCGTTTTATCAATGAACACAGTCCGAGTCCGAAATGCTAGTCTCTTTTATTAGTGTCGTTTAGTATGAGATGATACTCACCTCCTCTGTTCCCTTGTCCGCCCCATCCTCCGTCTCCTCCTCCTCCACGTCCTCCTCCCGATCCTCCCCAGCCATCTCCTCCTCCTCCTCCTCCTCCTCGACTTCCTCCCCATCCTCCCTCTGATCCTCCCCGTCCTCCTTCGGATCCTCCCCGTCCTCCCTCGGAACCTCCCCTTCCTCCCCATCCACCTCTTTCATTCCCTCCACGACCCCCGAAGCCACCATTCTGTCCACCATTCCAGCCGCCGCTGCGACCTAAATAGAACGAATTAAAGGGATGGCTAGCTACAAGTGCATTGAAAACAAACCTGTTTTTGTAATAGGTTAAGGAGTATTACTGGAAATACATAACGCCCAAAACTGGTGTAATTATCGAGAATTGCGCTTATTTTATTAAAAGTTGAGAAATTACAATCGAAACTAAAGGAAAGATAAAAGATTATAGAAAAGTCCCCGGATAAGAAGTACCCACCTCCAAAGTCTCCTCGTCCCCCAAATCCTCCCCCGGAACTACCTTCCTGGGGAGGGAAAGGTCCCTGACCCCTCCATTGGGAAACAACCACTCCGATTAAGCATAATGTCAGCAGACATAATTTCATTTTCTCTGAAACAAATGGCAGAACATTACTGTAAAGATTTCATGGACGTAGAGGCTGGTTCCAAAAATTGTCGACGTCACTAGAAAATCAACGCACAATTTATATCAAAAAGTAAAAAGATATTGATACAAAAATTTTGTAAGTTATTCCTAAATACCCAACAGAACATAAGAACGAAAACTGCGGTTACAAAGATCGGAGTATTCCTTAAATAAAGCCCCATAAGAAAGATTAAATAATAAAAGGAAACATGGCAGAACATTGTGAAACGAAGAATATTTGCTAGCGCCCCAAACTTCTTGCGGCTTAAAGCAAATCACCAATAAATGGTAAGGTCTCAAGGTAAAGTAAAGGAATGGATTAGCTGTAGAATAATAATGAAAATGTGCTGCCGTTCCTGCGAATCAGTACTTCTAAATATGATGGCAAGAAGGCAGATTTGCAGCAAATAAGGAAGGCGTCTCCTTAAATTACCACGTCTCACGCGTGTCTATCGGGGGAAATCTGACAGTTCTGACAGGATCCGCGTACGCATCCGTTTCCGCACCAAAAGGGATCGATTAGGATACATATACATCAAGGAATGAGTGTAGTTTGAAGTTTGAAGTTTGTTTATGATCCCATGAATAGCCAAATTTAATAGGTCTCGAGAAAAGGATGGTGGTTCGAAGTGATATACACGGGAATCATTCAGCAAAAGATCAGGAAATAACATTCAAAATCGTGTGGATCAGGCTTACTTAACAAAATATCTAAAAAAAAAATTGTATAATGAGTGTCGAATAGAACACAAAAAGAGCCCACTAACTATTCCCCAAGGAAGATCCCTAAAACCTACAGTAGCCTGACCCCAAAAGGTAGGTTTCTGCGTCACGGAAGGAAGCGTATGATTCGGGTTTGGTTTGGCCGGTGATTTAACACACCCTGCTCGGCTCCGTCCAGTTAAAACAGTGTTTCTGCTATCTGATAGTTCAAGGTTTTTTCAATGAGTGTACGCGTGTACACTAGCTACGAATAAAAATGATCTCCTGTGCTTGAAAAAGGGATAGAAAAAAGAGAAGAAACCCTATATGATGATATCATAATTTCAATTTTTGTTTCAGTGTTTTCCTGCAAGTCTTGATCTAGCCCGCGCAATGACTAAAACAGAGGAATTTCGGCGCAAAATGTTTGCTTGATAAGAGATCCCGGGGATGGATGTTGCAAGGGATATTTACGTGCTGCGAATTTACGGAAACTAAAACCACGGAAACCACAGAAAGTTTTCTTTTTTTTTAGCCTCAGGGCTAAAACTAGAACTCTACTATTACCAACAATTTGAAACGGAAACGGGTTGTAAGAAGTCCCGGATGTGTATAATAGTATAATGTATAATAACCTTTGCCTTAAAGCTAAATACCGGCCGGTTTTCGAAACACGCCGTGGACAACTGAATTCTTACGTATTTATGATAATTTGCTCGAATTCAGCTCGATTTTTTTATCCTAATTTATGTTCATTTGCATAAGCTGCATAGTAATGCTGATCTACTCGGTGTTTCAAAATTCGGCCAGTATTTCGCTTTAACCATATGTGGTTAAAGCATAAATAGTTTGGCCTCGATAGTTAGAGAGAAAAATTGATTAGTGAATTGATAATGCTTTTGAGGAAAGTGTGCAACAAAATATGTGAAGGGCATCCTTTGTCATTCATTCAAACATTTTAACTACCTTGTTACTGAGGCACTGTCAAAAAACTGGATGTCATTAACGAAACACCAACTTGGGTTTAAAATAATTTATTAATATTTATGTCAAACTAGCAAAAATATTAACACATTAAACTATTATATTCCCTGAAATTTATTAAAGCATTAAAAACAATACTACAAACAAGTAACAAGTAAACAACTTACAGCAGCATTGGAAAATTTTAATACACAAAAAACAATGACACGACTTAAAATTAAAAGGTTTTGCCAATTACTGTGTAATTTCTAGAACGAAATTAATAAGCGGACCTAATTTCAGACGCGTTCTGATAAACGGAAAAACGATTACAGATCACGAAATTTATTTTATTACCAAAACATCCGAATCTCTGGGTTGATTTTAGGTTTTAGTTCTAAGTTTCTAAGTAAGGTATCAATATTATCACAATGATATGTGAACCAGAAAGGCAATTGCAATTGTTTTACGGAATTCTTCATCCAGTTTTGACGAACAGTGCTATATACGTTGCATCTGTAAAGAACATAGTCCTTACGGTACCATATGCAAAATATACATCAGTATTGTTACGTATGCAAATGTGGGAATAATTGCCGATAATCTCGTAGAATGCTTATATCGCCAGTAAGAATGTGAATTAGCATAAGCTATCCTCCGGGCTAAATAAGAAGTGTCATCCCCGAATGGTGCCGCATAGCAGCTCTGTTTATTGCAATCGTCGGTCGCACAAAAACACCAATGCTCGTAGATATCGTACTGAAAATATATTGTATTTCAATAAAGCTTTCACAACAATTGAAAACAATTCCGAATGCTTAGAAAGTCAGTGTATGTGGTTTCCTCTACCATTTCGTTTGTATTTGGCATAAAAAAAATAACGAGGTAAAAATAAAAGGCGGTATGTTTCCTGTTATTTTAATAACGGTTAGTTAGGGCAAGAGGCGTCGGTGTGTAAATGGAAAGCTGTGGAAGGGCGATATGCACACTGACATGTTCCTCATTATTCTTCAGTGTACCTAAATTATACTAACGAAAAATAACTTCTGATTAACATTCGCAATAAACAACCTTATCAAATTCACTGGGTAGATATTCCCCCACGTGGGATGCTTTTGAGTGACTTCCCAGTCCGAGGTGTAGATGTTGATCATCTGTGAGGAATTGTGAAGAACAACCACGTCCAACTCCTCAAATATAAACAAGACATTTACACCAAGGCTTGTTTGAAGCGGAACGGCGCGTGGTTTGGGAATGTTCGCTGGAACAACATCATTCTCATGTATTATGCCAAAACGTGTTCCATTATGTGCCCTTCTGTACCATATTAGCAATAAATGGGAGTGAAGTTGCTCCAAAAAAAAACTAAAACATGGTTTTTACTAGTCATCAAGGTGGAATTTATTTTGTTGGAACCAACACGGAGTTACACATAACTATGAAAACGTATTTTTGTTTTATGATTAGTTCAACCAAAAAAAATATAACCAAAAAAAAGTGAAACAACTGACCTAGCGTCCTCGTCCGGCCTGTGACTTTATCCGTGGCATTCAAGTAAAAAATGAAACAAGTGGAGTAACAAGTGTGTCTAGTATCTGGTTTGTAATCCCTTAGCACGCATTCTGCATCGGAAGCGGTCAGAGCGTAATTCCGCTTCAAAAAGAAGTGTCGCCATTGCTGCAACAAATGTTTGTACGTACGTAACGCTAGCGATCAATTTTGATTTGAGCTGTGTATTTTCAACATTAGGTTTTTTTAAACATGTTTATTAGAAATATTAACATTTATAATTAATAGTATCCATGAAATAACTTTCAGCCTAATATGCATTAGTACGTTAGTAATGGAAGACAAACACGATTTTGGGCTTATTTGTTTTAATTTACTTACAAATTATATATGATAAAACTTACCCAAACAACAAAATCATTCGCACACGAATAGCAATTTATTGAGAAAATCGGCGGAATTGCTGTGAAAATTAGCAGTAAAAACGAGCGAAAAGTTAGCATATCCACATTCCTGGAATATTTTAATAGTGTAAATAAAAGTAGAAAATATTGCCTACACTTTGAAATAAAAAAATCAAGAAAATATAGCAAATCACGGAAAATTGGAGCACAATAAATATGTAGATTAGAAGTTAAAAGGAAATGAACGGGTGTAAGATATACTTTCTATTTTTAAAGAAAGTCAAAATGGCTTTTCGACAAATTATTCAATAATATGTTTTACGGACAATTCTCGAAGCTTCGAGTAAATAAATTAAATAAATTGAATTTTCTTAAAAGAAACCCTACTTTTACAAAATCTTATAAATGCGATTTAAATTTAATTGGTTTCTGTACTATTTACTATTTGGAAGTGGAAGCAAAGATGATAATGATATATAATACAGTTGACGGACATGCCTGAAACAATAAATCACATAAAATAATCGGAAATAAAATCGTATGTACCAATGTTTTATCCAAAAACCCGTCATTAAATTCCCTTGCACACAAAATTCGCGTGTCTGAGTGGTACTTTGGAAGGTTAGGGATTTGGCAATAATAATAATTCTTGAACAGAAAATGTAAATTATTTTGGATGGATTTCAAGTACATGTGGGCTACTCGAATATTATATTTATAAAAAAATCTCAAACACCTGAGTTGAAACTTGAAACCGTAGGGAGTTGGTTCTAAAAGATGTAGATGTGTGATTAAAATAAGCTAAAAAAAAAAAAGGATGCTAAACAAAATGGCACAGTAATTTCTCGAAAAGTTCACCAAACTACATATAGTAAAAATAACGGAGACATAATATTAGCAGAAAATAGGGCATAGGGCAAGCACCAATTCAACAAAGCGTACACAAAATTGATGCACTTAGCAACGAACATTTAGAAATTCAATGTTCCTTTACAGAAGAACTATTTCAGAATTAATAGTTATTGACAATTATGAAGGATTTTAAAGGGATCAGCTCACCTTAAATTGCGTCTGTTTTTTTTGTTTCTTTATTTTCTATAAGGGATAATAAAAATTTGGAATAGAAAAAGTAGTGTTCAATTTCAATACTCACGAAGATATTGGGTGATAAAGTGGTGGATTGATCGGGCCGAAATGCAAAAAGGGCAATTATCCTATACAAACAAGGCAGGACAATTGCCCTTTTTGCATTTCGGCCGATCAATCCACCACTTTATCACCCAATATCTTCGTGAGTATTGAAATTCAACACTACTTTTTCTATTCCAAATTTTTACTATCCCTTATAGAAAATAAAGAAACAAAAAAAACAGACACAATTTAAGGTGAGCTGTTCCCTTTAAAGCGAAATACCATCCGGTTCTTGAAGCGCATCGTGGACAACTGAACTCTTACGTATTTACGCTAATTAGCTCGAAATTTAGCTCAATTTTTTATTCTAATTTATGTTCATTTGCATATGGTGCATAAGAATGCTGATGCATAAGAATGGTGCATAAGAATGCGTTTCAAACACCGGACGGCATCTCGCTTTAAGCTTTACAAGTAGCAATTTGTTGTTGTCCTATAAAATTTCGCCAAGAAGGAAAGCAAAAAGAGAACATTCGCAGTGCGCATCGAACATAAAATAAACAAAAAAGAGGGAACTAATCTTTGTTTGTAAATATATCATCTCTTGTTTAGAATTAGCGTTTCTACTACTTACAAAAAAATTACTTTTATTAACGTTCTGATTTGAGCATAAATAAAAATTGTTGTTTGCGGAAGTTGGGAAGAGTAACGTTCTGTAGCAAAGATGAAGTCATGAAGCTAACATGCAGGACCTATTTTTATAGACGTAAAAAACAAGGATTATACCAATCAAGTAATCGTAATATATGTTATTTTTTGGATGTTTATCCCCCATGATTATTAGGAGATCTGAGATTAACTCTGTCTCGTAAGTGATAAAAAAAGGACAAAAATTTGTCACAGATTTTTGAACTCTCATAATCATAAGATTAACTCTTGAAAATTACCAATTCTTGGTGATTTTATGATAGAAGGGTATTTTGGTTTCCAGCCAGACATGCATTGATCCTTATGTAAACTACCAATTCTTCGCTAAAAGCTTTTTAAGAATTTTACGAGGTTTTGGGGCATGCTAGGCCATAAGGATATAAGGGTAAAAGGCCCCTTTGCTCTATTCTAAAGCACCAATAATGTGTGACAAATATGGGTGGTTTTGATGTGTCACTTTCACTTCCAACTTTTAGGTATGAAATGATCCGTCTGTTGTTTTTTGTTTAAAACAATGAGAGAATATTCTTCTCTGAAACAAGTCTAAAGAAATGTGCCTCCTATTGGGTTTAGAGATTTGGAGCTTGAAAGTTGACTAAAACAGAGACCACGTGAACGGAGACACTAGTAATAAAATGAAGACTTATAGAAGAAAGTGAAAGCCGCCAAATTCATAATGATTAGAAATAAAGAAGTAAAATTAAAATGAACATCTCGAGTCTCCTACCCTATTTAAGTATTTGAGATGAGGTAGAAAGAAAAGGAGATGGGCTAAATCTGATTACATTCACTCAGACAAAAGAAGGGCTTCTTTCAATGCAAAAGAAGAGAAGAATAGAAAAGTTGCCTGCTCAAACTTGAATATTCATACTTGTGCAAGGATTATAGTATTCAAATTATTCATATTCAAGAGTTCATAGGTTGGAATCCAGTCTTGTATGGACTCTAGGTTTAGCGTATGGTTAGACTTTCAAGCAGTATGCCACGTGATTTGAAACATGTGCTGTCAACTGCACTTCAATGTATGCAAATTATTTATCAATGTATGCAAATTACTGTGCCCTTTTGCGCATTTCCGGCATAATTGCATACTAAGATGCATAATGCAAACCACTTGTCATACCGCTTCAAAGTGCACAGTGCATGTAATTTCTTGACAATCACTATAATTTCTTGAGGAAAAAGTTTAAAATAATCAGTGAAGCACTGCGTGGTTCCCCTTTTCTGGTTCTCCTTCTCATGTTAGAAGGGCAACGACGCGTCCTAACTTGATAAACGCTCGTTTCGGTTCCGAGTCTTATATAGCCATTGGACTCCACAGGGGCATCATTAGACCTCGCCCTAACACGAGAATTTGTACCCAAAACCCCAGAATTAGAGTCGGAATCACATCAAATTACGCCCTTAGGAAAGTAGCCATTAGAGATTCCCTTCCCACATATGATCCATGACTTTTATATGCGAAAAGTTATTTTAGGACTTATGGTGTGTATGATATTAAATAAACCTCAAGGATGTGTTTTTCAATAAATATACCTCAGAATTCAAAGCATGGAGGTGGCAAAATGCACGAGTAGAACATAGTTCTATAGAATTATGGAATTTTATTTCAGAGTATTGGCAAGGTCGCTTGTTACGTTTTTCAAGCTCCCTGTTTTTGGCCCTTAGGGACTAGGGACAGTATTACTTGCTACATCAAACAAAAACAAAAACACAGAAACACAATACAGTGTGATCGATAAAAAAAGGATAGTTCCTTATGCTTTTCCATCCAACTAACGAGTATAAAATGAGAGTGAAGTATGTGTTTTTCAAATTTTCCGCAAAATATATATGGATATAATCTAGGAGATGAATGGTTTATTGTGAAAGGGTATGGGTGTTAATGGGGGTCCATGTGGTGTCCTTCGAAAGAAAAGGGTCTATTTGATTAAGTAAAGAATGTGGACCAAACGGGAATACGGCATCTCTTGGGGGGTTACTTGGCCCTGTGCAGGACCAACGTTGCCCACAACTAATACTGGGATTAGCTACACTACGCTGGACTACTAAGAACGAACTATCTGCCAGAACGTAAGAAGGTTATTACTGGACAATTATGTTGCACAGAAGCGATCTAATAAATACATGTGTATCAAATGTTCATCAGACAAAAAAATAGAAAATTCAAAATAAAGAAAACCCCGAAATCCAGCCAAAGTTCAAGAAATCTGTGGAAACTCACAACAAAAGAATATACAAGAAAATTATGAAAAGAAGGATTTTGGCTCGACTTTTCACAAAAAGGGAGCTACAAAGGCCGTAAATTTAAAATGGAATTTTTAATGTGTATCTATCCACTTGGCCTTGAACAAGCCTTGCAGCATATAAAGCAAGTGCTGCATAGTCTCAATTAAAAAAAATTCACCGTCTGAGCAATACTTGATCTTTGCTTTGGACTTGAGCTGATCAATAAAATGTAAATATTAGAATTTTGTTCGCGAAGCTAAAGTCTGCCTTCATGCTGAAATATTCCAAAAGGTCGATGTTATGTCAAACATTTGCATTTTATTGTTGAAATCCGAGAACTCTGGGATCTTCTCAGGAATAGGACATGAAAGCTTAATTGGAACATTTTAGGAAATATCTGCTTACAAAAAAGGGAAATATTTAATACTGGGAGGCGTTACGCATGGCTGAAGTAGGGTGTATGTACTGATATAATTGTAAGAAGTAAGAGGCAATTGTATTGCTGATGATATGATAAAACTTCTGTAATGTATTGTTGAGACATGGAAAACGCTCATAAATATGGAACCACGAGAAAAAATGGAAAGTGGAACAAATTATAAATTTTCAATAAACGGTAGGTATGAAGTCTAAAAAAAGTCCTTGAGTTGCCAAAATACGATCGGATTAAAGGGACAGGCCCATCAAAATAAACCTATATTTACGATACGTTCATAATGACTATCAAGCATTTTTATTACAATATATACAAACTAAATTTGACCATTATTCGCCCTAGACAACTTTTTTCCTATGCGCTCAACGCATATGTATACCATAAAACTGCAGATTTCAAAGCTATATATGCAAATTTTAATCGCATTATAATTTCACGATAATTTTTGAAAGAAAAGTGTTAGTATGAAGGGCTTATCGCACTTGTATTGAATAAATAGATCTTCGAGCTTATTTTCGAATTCCGTTTGAAAAGATTGCACTAAAACTAAAGGGATGCTAAATCTATTAGACTACGTCTAGCTACAGGCTACAATATATCATGACAAAGGAATAAATTACCTAAAATTTAATGAAACATAACTTGGGAAACCGTAATGTTCTGCAAACTTCGTAATATCCTAAGATGATTGGATGACAAAAATGATTAGAAAATCTCTGAATGCTCATCAACAAGGCACTTTTCTAGTGATTAAAGGGGAGGGATAATGGGACAGAAATCCAAGAAGATGAGCCTTCTCGGATAAGCGATCAGGGAATAAATACGAATGAAAATGAATGACACAAAATGGGAACATGTGTTTTCGGCAGCCAAGGACAAGATTAACATGTTTCTTTCTTTTCCCTCTCTCTGTCCCTCTCTTCACTCTGTCCTTCTCTCTCTCTTTCTCTCTCTCTCTTTCTCTCTCTCTCTCTCTCTCTCTCTCTCTCTCTCTCTCTCTCTCTCTCTCGTTCTCTTTCTCTACCTCTCAACCTCCCGAAAAGCAAAAAGAAAAAAAATTTGTGGAAGTGACAAGATTTTGAAAGGTGGAAGGAACATTGACAACTATTCAAGGCAACATTTAGAGGATCCTTCCCGGGTGGAATTAGATCATAGGATAGGCCATATTCACCACTCCGATTCCCTCGGGAAATATTCCCTGGGGACAGAAAATAGCATACTGAAATGAGACACGCAAAGAGAAAGACGGGGAATTTCCCATGGGGAATTGAGTGGTGAATATGGCCTCACGACTTCACAAATTGGGGAATATTTCAGGAGACAAGGGCTGATTATAAAGTGGATGCATGATTGAACTAGAAAGTGCAGACTTTTCCTCAACTTGACTGTTGGCGGACTTTCAACTATTCTACATGCACTTTGTACGCCGCCTCGTTGCCAAATGGGTTTAAAGCGCAGTATTCACTATTCACGCCTCTTGTAGGCCAACTCGCGGTGATATCCATATTACGAATAATTCGAACACCATCATTATACTTATAGCTATAGCTGTGCAGCTATGTTGGTGGAGCGGTCTAGGGGCTCTGGGATGGGCATACATATAAGAAAACGAATTCTTGTGCAAATTTAGTTTACAATCAATATGGAAAATAAGTACGTAACGTTAAAGGGATCAGCTCACCTTAGAATTTTCTACAAAAGTTTCAGCTTCTTCACTAAACGTTGTTTTTGGCCTGAGGATTAAATAGGACAGAAAAAAAGCTGCAGAAATGCGAAAAGTAGAGAGAGAGAGAGAGAGAGAGAGAGAGAGAGAGACTTCAGAGGGACATAGATAAAAAATGATAGAGAGAGTCCAGTGAAATAAAGATGGGCAACAGGTGCTTTTTAAATGGGAGACCCTTACACGAGAGATTTAGTGGTTAGATTAGTAGGGTGTTTCTAGATTACAAGAACTTTTTAAATAAAATAAAATTATCAGTATTGATTTGGGACGTTCAATACGGGTGCTGGTTTTACAATTTTTGAACATTGAAATTCTGAAATACACATTTTTGAAATCAAGCACTGGTTTTAACTTATATTTTACATTCGTATTAAATAATCGAAATATTCTTTTCGATTCATGAAAACATCCGCCACAAAATAAAAATTCATCGGAATCTCAAACGCGCTTGTTCAGTTTGAAAGGCTGAAGATGCTTTTTTCTACGTTTAGCTAAATTTAATAATTAAAAGTGAGAATATGTTTAAAAGTGGATGATATAACCTTCTACCGAATCAAAACTTCATTTGCTCATGTATATGTTAGGTCCCAATTCTGGGCGCACATTTAATATGCATTGCATGGAATCGAGTCACTCTATACACACACTAAATGCCAACTATTTTGGGGGCCCACGACACGTTGCACAAAAACCATCAAACATTATATGAACCTATTTGGTAACGAAGAGCAGTTTGGACTTGGACCGAGGACACATTATAGACACTAGACTTCTGACCTAGCAGATCCGTACCGACAGTCGGACACAGAAATTTGCATATAAAGGACTAGTTCCAGCATATGTTCGAAACCACACGCTATACCGCTATAAACAACTGTTAGTGATGATAGGAAATTTAAGTTAATCATAATTTGTAACGGAAGTTAGCACATTAAAATAACAGTTTTTGTCTAGACCAAAAATAATATTTCACATAACAAAAATAAATAATAACATTGGCGCAGTGTCAGTATCTTACATCCATGATTTATGAACGTTATGTTTTCAACAAAAGCTGCGATAAATCAAAGAGATAAAGGGGGATTTCACCGCGTTTTTGGCTTGTTCCAAGTGTTTACACATACATTTCTCAAAAAAGGAGAATACATTATAGATTTGTTGAATGTTTTCAACCGTGAATGCGGAATACCTACACGGATGCTATGTGAAAAGAAATATATTATTCGGAACACGTGAATTAGGATGGACATTTCATGACCACCTGCATGCTGTCATAATGAATAAATCACATGTTTTATGGGATGGGCATGGGTTTACTGTGTTTGAGAACTATGGGGAAATGATGGACAATGGGTTATTGGGAATAAGAGCACTGGGAATGGAATGACGTATGGGAGCAGTGGGAAAGCAAAAATAATTATTCAAGTTATGAAGTGCCCAACAATAACAATAAAAAGAAACATAAACAAAAAGGACTCTGAATTTGAACACCCGAAATGTTAGCAAATTAAGGGATGTTGAAATCTACAACATGGCACAAAAGAAAAGCTTGACACATGTTTTCAGGCAAGACACTACGGCAAGAGTCTGAGACAATAGTTTTTACCACATAAACTTTTAACTATATTAAATTAAAAACTGTCTGAAATCAAAGGTAAAAATATATAGAAGGGGAATAAGCAGGTGAAAAAAAAGTCGTAAAAAGGCTGTCTATCGGGTGTTCGTTTTCAATGAGAAGTTTGTGGAGTGACAGTGAGAGAATATCAATCATTATTATGACAAGAGGCAACTCTTCTACTAACTATACTTACGTACAACTCTCTAATTAGTCAATTGACAACCAATTGGATGCCTTCAGAATTAGTGAGTACCAATATTACAATATAGTTAATTAGTTCCAAATGGCAGGTACTCTTTTGTTAGGAAAGTTTATGCTATGACGCATAGTGTAGCGTAAGTCTTGAGTTGTCTTGAAAGTACGAAACTATTTAAGGTGTCCGAAGTATGTCGGCGAAGCGTGAAATTAACATTGGAAAGCATGGAAGAGAGAGAGATAGAGAGAGAGAGAGAGAGAGAGAGAGAGAGAGAGGGGGGGGGGGTCCTTTGACAAGGACAGAAGAAATTACTTAGAGGTGTTAGGGCCAGAAGCCCAATTACCCAATGGATTACGTCCGCACGGAGGAAAACGATACAAAACGGACACATTTGCAGTTTTCAAGGAAGAAAGTAAAAGCAGAGGTACTATAGTGCAACGGAACAAATCTTGTCAATTAATTGCATTTGTGATTTGTGATTCAAAAAATAATTGAATTTGATATTATTAGTATTTTTCCAAAGCATTGAGTTTGAAGTTTATAGAATCCATAACATCGATAGAAGAAAAAGATTCATCCTCGCATCAGTTACCTCTCAGGAACAGACGACTGAACAACAAAGAGCTGAATAAAGAGACAATGGTTTGAATAAAGAAACGACTTAATCGTAGGTTTCCGTGAGTTGTTTAAATATCTTCTTCTTTCTTTTTCCTAGGTTGTTTAAATACTGCACGTAAGAAATAAGTCAAATAATCTATAATATTTTGAAGCTGCACAATATAACATGTCAACAGTTATTTTTAGACGCAAACAGTAAATAATAAATATCTTTCTTCTTATCATTCATCTCCCTCTCTTTCTATCTATTTCTATCTCTCTTTAATTCCCTCTCTTTCTTCTCTCTCTCTCTCTCTCTCTCTCTTATTCCCTCTCTTTCTTCTCTCTTTTTCTCTCTATTTGTTTTTGTTTTATTTTCGTTTTGAGCTTGCTTTTTGACGCAATCATGTCATGTGACCGCAATTAATTTCCAGTTATTTCCCAAAGTTCACCGTTTTCAATTCACGTTCTCAATAATTTACGTTAATTATGTTCTTATGCTAATTTGTTTCCTGAATAAATTTATTATTCAAATTAACTTCAACATGTGCTCAGTTCCCTTCCGGAATAGAAGAAGTCCTACGTAATACGCATGTTCCTCACGGCTGTTAGGTAATTTTTATCCTTTTTCTGTTGGTAAAGTGATAAAAATATAGAAACCTATTATTTCCTGACTGATATAAAAATAGGACATGTTGGGATCGTGATGACTTGTTATAAGTGTGTCACAGTGAGATTTCATGAGTGGATGAGATATTTGTTGCATTTTCACAATAAATAATGGTACTTTTTAATCTAGATTTGCTTCTCGCGTAAGTAGGGTTCGACCCTCGGACACCGCACTGTTCGTCTGTGATATTCAACAGAAGTTCAGGTAGGTTGATTTGATAGTAAGTGAAGAGTAGATTGTGTGATGTAATGGGAAACTTCTCGCGGCTGCTTCGCCGCTTCAAACAAATTTCCTCTAAAGCCACGTAACTTCAACTACGTAAAGCTATAACTATATTATAACTAAAGGCTCCAATCTTTGGCTGTCTTCTATGGCCTGTCCTATCGCAAGTTGGCAAATGCCTGCCCATTCCCGCGCGATTTTGAACTACGGATCTATTTCAAATAGTAATCTGCTACACTTTCGCTGCAGGAACATGTTGCGCCAGGTACGGCCTAATCTGGCATTTGTCTGTCTTCAAACATGGAGACTATATTATGTGACAATTACGATAATTATCCTTTGCAGTAAGCAGATCGCTTTCTTCCCCGAGATCGTGAAGACTTCGTCTCGTCTTGTTGAAGCAGCACGTACTTTGGATATGAAAATTGTGGCGACTGAACACTACCCAAAGGGTCTCGGGGCACTCGTTCCCGAATTGGGAATCAAGAAGGGAGGAGATGTGCCCATCTTTGATAAGATGCAGGCGCGTTTCAGTTTAAAATTTTCTTAATAAGAGTGTATGTGTCTGTCTGTCTGCACAAGCGCGTGTCGGATCCTCAGTTCGACAAGTGTTCTCTTTCGATAAAAGGGAACATTTTAGTTTTCCATGTGCATCGACCCTGTACTCAAGGAAATCCAAGGAAAGAAAAGTGTAATTATTTGTGGAATCGAGCTCAGGTCAATATTTACATCGATATAGCCGGGATTTTGAAGCTCATGACGGAGATTCTGAACATGTATTCAATGTGCAACTGTGTCATGAGTGTAGAAATGATCATAAGCATCATCATTTGCATATATAAGCGTGTCGTTATCAGTATTCAGTGGCACAAAACCACTTGTCACATCCAGTGCACCATATTTCGCGTGAAGAAAAACCGAAAACCAACCCTTTGCAGGTTTGTGTGCTGCATACCACCCTCGACCTCCTCGAGAAAGGGTTCGACGTCCATGTTGTAGCTGATGCAGTCAGTGGAAGAACACAGGAGAATAGGTAATGGAGAAATGGGAATATTAAAACACGATTCCTCTCATCCAGATGTGGTACTCTCATCGGGGATATTCCGTAGGTAAAGTACAGTAGGAAGTTGGCCATTTTGGACAATGTTGGTATATTAGGTATTTCTGAAGCAAGAACAATGTGCATACATTGCTTTGTATGTCAAAGAAATAAATGTTAGGTAATGTTATATAGCTCATTTACCGTATCAACTCTTTATTTTAGAAATTTCGAACTTTTTCAGGGCAATTGCTTTCAAGCAAATGGAGAGAGCAGGCGCCGTGCTCACCACTACGGAGTGTGCTATTTTGTCCCTTGTTGGGGATCGGATCATCCCAAATTAAGAGGTCTGCCTTTTTTTTATTTAATAAGCATATTTGTTAATAACATAATAATCGAGTAAATAAAATCATGCACAAAAAAAATTAACATCAAAATTGAGAGAAAAAAGCGGTTTTAAAGAAGAAGTAAATGTAACTGTGTTCTAATGGGCAACACAAAAGTCATTCGAGTTCTAGCCTGACATATAAAGTTTAGTTGTATTATGTTTTTTTTGTTTTAGGTGCAGAAAATCATTATGGAATCTGCTCCTAACACTGATTTGGCTCAATGCATCTAATAAATTTGATCTAAATATTCTTTCCATAATAAATATTTATATGAAGCGTTATTTTTGGAAAGATTTACCCTATGTTGAAATGATTAGCTCTTTATTTCTTTGGTTTTTTACGAGATTATTTATTCAAAAATAAAACGATTTATTTATAAAAAGTTTTCGGTTAGCATCAAAGGGCTGGTTCGTGGTTGGATTTCATTTATCACTGAGGAGAACTATTAATCATTCGATCAAAGACACTCATTTGTTTATTGGGAGGAAGAAGGGTTTTTCTATCTTTTTTAGAGTATAAGAAAACAGTACATTAGCATCAATCATGATGATCGGGCAGAAATGTCGGCCCGATCAATTTTATCAATATCTTCGTGAGTTTGAAATTGAACATATCCTTATAGAAAATAAGAAAGCAGACACAATTTAAGGTGAGCTCTTTAAGGGAACAAGGGGACAATTATATATTGTCTATCACAAACTTTATTTGAAATAGGGTGATTTTTGTACGTGAATTTGTGAAATACATGATTTTAATCTGACTCTTAATCTGACTCCAAACAGCAATGTTTTTGAAACCCCCCTCATTGTGCACAAGAAAATACAGCGAAACTTTTCCCGAGAGCCGGGTTTTAATCAATGGCCTAATCTAGTTAGAAGAAGTGTGAATAAAGATCATCAAGTGAAACACAAACAATATATGTATCACCCTGCCATCTATCAAACCATTATTATTGTGGTTGGCCGAAAACGGCCACATGGCACAACAAAAAGGTCATTTTTACACTAAAACATCATAATAAATATGTTTTCTTGAGAATTTGCCCAGTTTTGATTGTTGACTGTCATTTTATCTGAACTCCATGAAGTCGACTGTCCTTCTACTCTGTTTCGTAAGTTTCTTGTTTTACTTTTATTTTTATTTCCTTGGTTTTTTATGCTTTATTTCTTTTACCTGTGCTAGCTGATAAAGGTTAATGAGAGAAATTGATAAACACTGGCATCGAGCATCCGGCGGAGATTGCCGCCATTCCGCGCACGTGTAACTTTGTACACAGAAAACGATAATTGCCGAAAACGGCACCGAAAAACCGTTCGCTGGCCCATCACCAAAGTTGGTCACGTTGGTTACCGAACCGTCGCCAAGGCCACCTTGTAGTACCGAACACCGACTGCCAGTCCTTCATGAAAAAACTGGTCCTACTGTGACCGCATTTTGGTGTTATTCCCCGGCCACCTGATCAGGACGCGTTTTACGATTAAACTTGATTATGAAAGTTGGACACGAATGATGGTCGTACCAAGTGGGCAGGCCCACGAAAGGAGGGACCAGTGAACTTTATCGTCGCCAATTGGGTTCACCAATTTCCTTGTCTGGTACCGAAATTTGCATGTTTAGCGTCTACCTTGCATACCATTTGACTTCGAGTTCTTTAGAAAAATTTCGATGCCAGTCATTCTTAAAGCGAAGGACACAATGAAGCGATTGATCGTACAGCATAGGAAATGGAGCTGTATCATGGGAGTTCAACATCATACGTATCAAAACCTTGTGCCATATCAATTTGCGTTGTGCCCATTTGTAACCCCCTTTTTGGTTAATACTAGTATTGTATCTTATTTTGTTGTTTTTTGTTTATAAAGATTTATATATACCCATCGATTTAGTGCGTTCTGTGTGTCTCGCAAGCCGCGATACTCATCTACCCTGCGACTACCCGTTACCTTTACACCTATCCTAGTACCGTGTATTACCCAAGTACGGTGTACTATCCTGCAGCTACTTCGTATGTTTACCCGGCAACCACTGCATATATTTATGGAAGACGTTGAATTTAAAATGAACGTTACACCGAATAGAAAATAGCAGTTTTGTAGAGGTTTTATTTCTGTTAATTTTTATTTAAAAAAATGCGTTGAAGGAAATTTTTGTTGCTCTACTAATAATGTTTTTCGTAAATAATTAAATGCGAATGTTTTCTTCAATAATTAATAAAATGTTTGGTTCCGGTTTTTTTGGTTCACTAGTATTTCACTGTTGAGGAAAGACAAGACAGACAAAGATTTATTGCATAATGTACTCACGGCGTAAGGTTACGGACAAAAATGAAAAATTTGCTGCAATTGGAGTGGTGTATAAATTCGCTTTTTTTGAACGATGTGTGGGGGTTAGTTAGAGTTAGAGAACAACGAAATTTAAATAATAGTGATACAATTTGTGTTGACAAAACCATGAATTGAAGCATGAGTCCAATAATTTAGTGCCTTTTTGTGCAGGTTCAATTTCTCTTGCGTTGGTATTCAGAAATTTCCTCGGAACCAGATGAAACAATAGTTCGTGGTGCTGAAAAAAGAGCTGTTGGCTCTTAGGAAAATTAGGCAAAACTTCGCGACGGTGCCGCGTACCTAATAGAATGGGGAAAACCTGGTTCGGCGAAATAATGGCGCACTTCTGGCACACTTAATGGGGGCAACGCCACAAGTGCATATAGTGAATAGGTTAAGGACCAACCTGTATTTCGACCTTTGTAAGAAGTTTTATTGGAACTTCCATATGTCCTTTGTTTGTTGGTGCTATCAAATCTTGATGACAGATACTGCTTCTGATAACCCTGTTGATTTCTCATGTGCGCATCAGAATTGGAGTCAATGAGGGGTTGAGACAACTGCAATTGTACATGGAAAAACACACAAAATGATAACGTCATGATTCATATATTGTAGTTTGTTGGTAAAAGAAATAACTATCGACATTGCTAACGATTGCTACTATGGTTTCGTTATATGTGCATTGCTTTCTCTTCATCATATATTTGATGCAACCTCGCTGTTATTAAATAAATAAAAATAAACTAACCGGAGAATTCATGTTGTAATAGTAAGGGCGAGCGCAGGGAGAGATTTCCCATATGGAGATATCCAGCGGTTAGCTTGGGAACCACCCCTAGAAAACAACATTATTTTGTTTTATTTCAGGGCCGCATGAGAGACATTCACAGACCTTGTCGAAAGGAGACTGTAGAGAAAAAAGATATATATTGTGTAGTAGAGAGTCATAAGTATAAAACAAAAAGTAGAGATAGACAGTTGACAGAGCGTAAAATCAAGAAAACATACTGGCTCATAACATAAGGAGTACCTTCGTATTGTTTATATTCCTTAGCGTACCCATAACGTTCACGTTGTACTGCGCCAGAATGTTTTCTATAGTTATTAGCAAAATACAGTTGATCATGTCTTTTAGGAGCTTCTTGAGTTGTTGCGGGAACAGCCTAAATACTTCAATTTACAAATAATTTAACGTTTTGTCAAATATGCAACACAGCAAACTAGTAGTGCATTCCGCCACGAGATGGGCCAGCTTGGAACATGCGATTCAAATTTCCTTTGTCGGAGTACTATTGTATATTGTGAAACGGTTTGAAGAAAAGGATAGATTATTTTTACTTTAGTTTAAAGAATATTCTACCCAGGAGTGGTCCTCTGTGTATCGCCAAAAAAGGGAGAATTCAAAGGGGTTATCCATTCCTAAAGGAAATTAAAATAAATATTCGTCCACTGTCGTTTACTTCCGTTAACTGCGACATACGGCAAGCATGCTTAATACATACGGCACACGCACGGAAACATGCAGCAAAAGAGGTGCGGACGAGTGCGCCTCAAGTGCGCCATGCTTTCTCCGAAGCTTTTTATGAATTTCATTGTGCGCACAAACTGGAGTTTTCATCAGGATACGAATTTCTATTGCAGTCAAAAGACAACTTTATACTTGTTCGAGTGCTGCCCCGACACTCTGACACACCTGCCGCACTCTGACACACCGCCGACACTGACACACCTCCGACTGACACACTGATGCACCCGACACTCTGACACACCTGCTCATCGCTGTTTTCCAATTCAGAAGTTGGCTCGAAAAAGGTGGGTTGTTCTCTATTCTTCTGTTGAGATGGAGTCCTCACCATGTTAAACGAAGAAGGAACCTAGAAAAAAAAACAATGATTAGCATAAAACAAGGTGAAATATATGTGGGTCGGCACCATAACAAAATCTAATCTCCCCTGTTCTATAAAGTCAGGTACGGGTTTCATCATTGTTGGAAACAAATTCAACCAACACACATTCTCCCTTATAAGGCTAATTGTAAGCGTACAGCAACACAAATGCGCATGAAATGAAATCCCCGTCCAAAAAAAGGCATAGACTCTAATTGTAAGACTCCATTGGAGTCGAATGGGATGCAAGTTCCCAAAAATTGTCTGTGATTCTGACAATACTACCGTTTTTCTGCACGAAACCAGCATATACAAAAAAATAAAATATTCGCGTGTAGTTCCTCCAATACGTAAATTTTCAGCATACTGCAAACACATTAGAGACTTTGACTAATGGATACATTACTGAGTTTTTAATCGATACCTCATCAGATATTTCTGAACCCTCCAGTGTCGTTGTATCTTCTAGTGTAGTTGACGGAATGCTCGTTGTAGTCGTATAATACGTTCTAGTCGTAAGGTAAATTTGTTGTTTTGGATAATTCTGTGTATTCGGAGGGGGATCGTATGGTCCTTGGGCAAACGATTTCGTAATTAGAAAACAGAGAATATATTGAATCCAGGCTGTCATCTGAAGAGTTTAGAGCGGAATAACACGCAGTTTGTGAAAAGTATCATGGATTCCAAAGCATTAGACGCAAAGTTCTTTCATTTCTTTCAATTCCAAGAAGCCCATGAAAAGTTGCATACAGTATATAGGGATTCACAACCATGTGCCGTACGCTTTAAAGTATTTACAAACTATAAAAATAAAAAAAATAGCAAGAAAAAGCAAAAACAAAAAAAAAGGTGCACCGAATATATATAAAATTTATAAATAAAACGTGAGCAATGCACGCGTTTGATTGGATACCTCATAAAGTACTTTCCCACAGGCAATCCTCTTCACTTTATATATTCCATTTCAAGGTAACCAAATCGTACCAGTTTGAGTCGAAGTTTCAAGGTTTTTGTCGGCTTTTATTCAAAGGAATTTTGTCCCGAAACGGTTCAGTTATGAGCAAACTAGTTTTGCAAGGAAAGTCAACGAAAGTGAAAGAAAGGACGAAAAAAAAATAATCTCATTCAGAAAACGGTATTCTTTCGAGACAATTAGACAAGAACGAGCTTATTATATAAAGTTGGGAGCCTTGCTTGTTTGTTTGCTTGTTTGATTGTTTGATTGTAGGTTTGGATGATGTGCGTCACGCTCAGGAAGTAGGATTGGTTCAGTAACTGTTTTGTAACTACTTTTGAATCCTCGTTTCACTGTATGCATAAAATAAAGTAAATGTACTGGAAAGCCGCCATGGGCGGTGTAGCCGGCTGGTATTTTATGAACTTCTTGCGCATTTATGCACGATTCACTTTTCAAGTAGAACAATCGATATTAGATTGCATCTTCTATGTCATATTTATGTGTTCTGATCTTACAGAAACTTGCTTTTAAGCTGAGTTTCTTTCCTCAATCAAGTGTACAGTTATATGTGGACCAAATTCGTTCCTAGAACAATGACCGGCAAAACAGGAAACCAAAATACATATTTATTTCAATATGAAAATTATAAATAAAGCGAGACAAATGTACAAATATTATCGAAAACATGTCCTTCCGAATCGTATGCTTATGGTGAAGGTAAAAACTCGAAATCGGAATTGTAGTTTGGTTTGTAGTTTACAATTGTAGTTTGTTTTGTAGTTTACAGTCCCCCCCCCCCCTTGTAGATGTAGATATTCAATGTCTTCTTCTGATTTCTCCGTCTTGATTTCTGTCGACCCAAACATTCGGATAATTTGATCCGGGGCCAACTTGTCGCCCAGTGCCCAATTCTGAAATTAGTGAATGATATAAAAGCACGCAAACATATAAAAACAAGAACAAATGTATCCCGTTATCAACCCAATAAGGAATAAGAGAACAGATTTATTTTGCAGCATCACCCGCTAGAATTTGTACATCTTTGAGGGTGCGACCGCCTAGAAGGAAACGAGCCTGTGATTTTTCTTGCGCAGCTAACAACGATCGCCACCAGAGGGCATTTCACTACTCATTCACCGTCTTTTTCTCTGGGGTGTCTCACATTAGAATGCAATTTTCTGTCCCCAGGGAAAGTTTCCCCGAGGGAATCGGAGTGGTGGATATGGCCTCAGGCGGTTGATTGGTTGGGTAATTAAAACGGTTCCAAAAAACTTACCAATGGTTCTTGGGGGCGATGTGCTGTAATGTTGGAATTGTCCCTCATTTGTGTTTAGTTCAAATTCGGACTGTGCATGATCCGATGTTTTGAGAAAGTGTTCCGAACTTGCATCGACAATAAATCCATCGTCAACTGGAAAACTCTAAAGAAGAAAACGTTGATTGAAACAGTAGCAATAAATAAAACAGCACTGCACATCCAGTATACCAACGAGTAAAACAATTATGTGTTTTCTCTGTTCTGTTTTCTATTACATTTTGTTTTTCAACATGTCCATATTGCCCAACGACTGTTCGGGGATTACCCAGTTTTTCTATCTATATAAAATAACTAACCCTTGAATAAAGATGCACGCTCTTGAGGCGTAAAACAAATTTTAAAATTTTTTCAAAAACTAACTCTGGTCGTGCGCAACCATTCGGGCAAGGGAGTGCGTGGAAGACCGTACGATTTCTTTCTTATTCCAATGGGAAGACGATCTAAAATAAACAGCTGGAAAAGAGTTACCCTTAAAGGAGGAGGCTCACGAAATGAAGTACTCAAATAGTTTTCCTTTTATCGACAGACCCTGGTATTAAATTCCGAAAGACATGCTTTACAAAGCAAAAGCTTTTAATTGGAAGGAGTAAATCAATATAAGACTATGAAGTCTATAAAAATTTTGGATCGTAGTAAATAGTTGATTTCCATAGTGGGCATTCAAATTTTTTGCCGGCTTGCAAAATGACTTGTAAATTTGCATGCCCACTATGGAAATCAACTATTTACTACGATCCAAAATTTTTATTGACTTCATAGTCTTATATTGATTTACTCCTTCCAATTAAGAGCTTTTGCTTTGTAAATGCCTTTCGGAATTTAATACCAGCGTCTGTCGATAAAAGGAAACTATTTGAGTACTTCATTCTCGTGAGCCTCCTCCTTTAATGTAACTTATAGATTGAGACCGTAACTTCTCTTTCATCAATACGGGTTAAAGGGATGGGGTCAGTTCAAATCACCCTCATGTTTTTATCTTCAAGTTTGATTGAACTTTCAACTTTAAAATATATGGAAAATTCTACCTCACTAATAGGGGTGAGTCTAAGTAGTATGGATTTTCCAAATACATTTTTTAAGTTTACCTTTGTACTATCAAACTAAATATAAAACATGAGGGTGAGTTGAACTGAGCCCGTCCTCTTAGTCCCTAAGTTTAAACAATCTTTTTGGTCCCAAAGAATTAGACACAGTTGGTGCGATCTCATATTATTCACCTGTTAAATCCCTTTGTTCTCTCCGTTCATCTGATTCGTCTTCTATTTGTTGTACTTCTCTTCTTCTTTGAGAAGGAGTTCGAACTTGTAAAAAGGATGGAGGTTCATTCTAAATTAAATGAATGTCATCTTTAATATCGTTTTCATTGATTTAAATCAATACAATATACTTGGGGCTTGCTTGGGGACAGTAAACAATGTTTTCATATTACAGTAAAGTATTAAGTTGAAACGAAGTTTATTCTTGAAAATAGCAAACTTGTAGTGTGAAAGAACTTTTTTTGTCTACCATTCATATGTACAAGGCACATGGTCCCTACATAGTCACAATTAGATTAATCTGAACATCCAATAATTTACCTCAAACTCGGTTGGAGAAACTATTTCTTGAGAATTCGCTTCTTCTCTCTCTGTAATAGCTGGACCGTAAGCACCCTGGCTCGTAGACACAGCAAATAAGACGCAGAATATGATCAGATGTTGGAGAAACATTAAAACCTGAATAATATGCGTATGCGTATGCGGTGAGAATAAAAGTTATTACAAACTAAATTGTTATGTGTCAGGAAGATTCATACACAAAAAGAGCAGTAAAAGCGTTTGGCAGGAGTTTGGATTCTGAGATAATGCGGGGGAAATTGTTGAAAATTTAAAGTTTCTATGTAATTCAGGAAAAAGATTATAGATGAAAATTAATCGAATTGATTTTGGAAAATTAGGGAAACCTAAAAGGAAAGGTCAAAAACTTCGGTCAAATAGTCTTTATTTTAGTGATCGATGTGTTTATTGTCTAAAGTAAAAAGCTTCCAAACTCAGGGTTTTTCGGTGTTCATACTTTCACGCTTTTTATATACTATATACATTCGTCAGTTTTGGTTTCACTTTAGTAAGACTTACTTTCACCAAAGAAACTTTAACTTTAAAGTCTAAAGTGTGACCGAAAAATGACGATTTTACAGTCGTTCCTTTGAGCATTATTACAAGTATAAACCCAAAGTCTGATAGTGGTTTTTGTATTTTCGAGCAATAAGCTTGGCTTCGGATTAGTATGTAAAAGGGGTAAATAACAAGGTTATTCTAGCAGGTTCTGCCCTGAAGCGGTGACTTTCACAATAAAGGGAAGGCTTGCATAGGCAAGCCATGGAAGATAATCCTCTTAGTAAGCCTGAAGGCATTCATAACAGAAGAAAGAGACTGCAGTACTGGTTCCATGGTAAGTGAATATATAAAGGGAGGGAATTTTAGTTTTGAACACACACCATGTTTACATGAGTTTTACTTTTACTTGTATATACTTTGCTCATTTATTTTTGTGTGAACCCCCGTCTTCTCACTTCAACGTAAGTTCACTAACTAGACAATTATTCATTCCCAATTACAGATTATGACAATGCACACCTTGGCTCTTGTGAGCCTTAGTCTCTGTGTGTGCGTTATGTCCCAGGGTGCCTATGGACCCCCACCCCCGTCGCAGGGAGCTCAGGCACAAGGTTTCCAGCCACAGGGTCAGGGACCCCAAGGCCAGGGACGTCAGTTCATCATTCCCCAGGGACCGGAGGGGCAAACAGTCCCACCCCAATTACCGTTGGGAGGCAGAACCCGTCCACCACCGTTTAACAGAGGAGAACAGGTAATTTATGAATCTTATTTCGATGAAGACATTCAAAGAGATGTCTCGCGTCGATATTTGAAGGAGGGGATTTTCGGAATTCAATTATAAAATAACTATTTCAGTTTGCTGGCTCAACAAGTGCCAATTTCCCCCCAGTTCGTCCAGGCCCAAGACCCCAAGAAGGGCAAGCTCAACCACAACTTTTCAGTCCATTTGGCGAAGTTGACCAAGGTAAACTTTCTTCGGATAAGTATTATCTTGTTTCTAACTATAAACTTTCTAAACTTATACTTTCCATATTAGTCCTGAGATACAGTTTGTCCAAAAAGTATGGTGTGCATATGAAATAAAAAAGGTGGTAATGTTTATGTTTTTCATGTCACAAGCATTAGCATGCAACTTCTACTCTTATAGGACAGATCCAAAATCTCGGTTACGGTCAGTCGTACGGCCTTCCACAACAACAGACACCACCACCGAGATGGTCTACCAGCACTGGACAACCATCATCTACATTCGAGGTGAGGAGTATTTTGAATAATATTCTGATTTATGACCTTCTGATTGGTGCCAACGTGCATTAAAACATTGCAGATGAGTGTTTTTCAAGCCCTCGAGAAACCAGTTTGCTCCCTGAACCCTGAATTATCAAGTACATCAATCAATAAGTTGTCAGCCTCATTACAAAAAAAAATATTAAAAATTGTTTCTTACCAACAAACCTATTGCATGGTGTGTCATTATCTCCAAAATTAGATTTTTGAATTAGAACACCGATCTACCTTTGATGTGATGTGAGTAGTTGTGTCTGTGCGCAACGTTGCCCATATTCAGGCAGGCTCCAGCTCCATGTCCCCGTCTGAATTCTTCACCACGACCTCCGCCTTCCACGATCGTTTCGCCTCTACCACTCCTGAACCCAGAAGACAGTTCCCCGAATTCCACAGACAGCAACCGGAAGAAGCCGGACCATATGGTACAGCAGTGAATGGAGCACAACTTCAGACCATGGGCAAGCTTTTTTATTGGTTATCCTAAGTCATTTTCCGGTTTGATGCGGAAAAAACGCGTGCGCCAAACTGTCGCCAGGTTCTCGTTCAGTCCGCTGAATCTGAATGGCATTTGGCGTCTATAGGGCAATGTCGCCGCGCACATTTTTATCTGGGCTTGTGTGGTTTTGGTTTTGGTCGAGACTTCATGCGAGTCACATTTTATCGCGCCGGGGGCGTGGTCAAGTGGCAAGGCCCTTGCTCACGCCACCGGTCACTGGTTCGATCCCGGGCCGGAACCCCCTCAACCCACCAAAGGTGTAAAAGTTGGTAGCTGGGTAAAACCAGCGGAGATAAATCGACTTCCCGTGCAGATTGGCCACCGGGAAGTTTAAATGGCCAGTATGTCCAGCCTCTGAGCTGGACCCCGGTGCATCGTTTCCGCGGTTCACTATATCTTTATCTTTATCTCACCACGCACCATCCGAGTTTCAATTAGTGTCATCTCCAGTATTTTCAGACGTTGAAACCCGTCCGCATCGTGGATTCGGCAACTCGTGGAACGGAAACGGTCAGTTCCCAACGTTGGCAAGCCGTAATGACAACGAAACTGGGGGATTCAGAAGAAAGCACAAAAACTAAGGAATTCTAAATCTATTTTGTATAACTACTCCAGCATTATATTTCAAACACCATATATTATTTTCATATTTGTACACATTGTGAATAAACGTATTGTAAACATTCGACGTTGATATATGAGTACTGCTATTGGTCGTCCAAGCCAGTAGGTGGAGAAGCGATTTGGAAGTTATGTAAATTACCTGTCATCACAGACACATTGATAGGAAACAAATACCATTTTCTGGTCATAGGTCAAAGAATCATTGATTAGTCTATTATTAAAAGTTCGAAGCTATGAGGCTACGAGGTCGCAGAAATTTTTTGGAGATTTCTTGTCAAATAACGGGACACGTGTGATGAACTAGGCGTGGCTGCAAATGTTCAAACTCTTTCAAACCAGCATGTGAGGTTTGAGGTGGCATGCATGCTCCCTGCAATATTTTTGGAAACTTTATATAAAACACCCTTTCGTGAATTTGCCGCCTTTGAATTACGCGATCACGTGGGAATACTACCGTAATTAGTGTGTACCGTATACGCTACATTATTTGGAACAGGGAATTTTGAAATTTTTATTTTTCAAGAAATATGTTGAGTTGGAAGTTTTGTGTTTGTTCTTCTTTGTGTCTCCTTTGGTGCTATATTTGCTCTTTTCTTCGTTTTGCTGATCACAGATGTACCCGATTTTAGGAAATGACAGGTGCTTCACCTCCGGTACAAAACGTTGGAATTCACGCGATCCAACTATACTTTCCCAAAAACGTCGTAAATCAAGAAGAATTGGAAAAAGTCTGTTTCTCTCCCTTGTAACGTGATGAGCTTAGAATGTTTAACGGCTAGCTTTTGCGAGATTTACTGTAAAATCATCTTGTTAATAACAGGATTTTCCCACTCCAATTCCAATAAATCATTGTTTAGAGTGATAATGTATCTTCCGGAAAGTATACTATTGGTCTGGGTCAGTCTGAGATGTCCTTCTGTGGAGACCAAGAAGATGTCGTCTCACTTGCGCTTACTGTTACACATCAGTTGCTTCAAACCTACAAGGTATTAACTAACTTATAATATTTGACATTTACTGTCTCGTTGTAATCGTGACATATATGGAATCATCTCCTTACATTAGTAATTCTTGGAAATATATTTAGTACGAATAGTGTCATTATCCGTGCGCTTTTAGATTGAAACGTCCTCCATCGGATTTCTTGCTGTCGGAACTGAAACAATGATCGATAAGAGCAAAAGCGTGAAAACGGAGCTTATGGAGCTTTTTGGTAATTGAATCCAAGAATTATTTTAGCATATAAACGTTTTGAGAACCTAGTGAGGTTGGCATTTAGTTTTAGCTAAAACAATAATAGCTATTAACCTACAATATAAAAAATACGTTATGGTGTTCCTTCACTCAGTCGTGTTTGATTTAGTACATATACAACAACATCTTTACTGTTCAGTCTTCGGTGAATTGTGAGAATTGTGATCGCTGTTTCAATGACATTCACCTTATTATGTTTTTAGGGGACAATACCGATATCGAGGGTGTGGACGAGAAGAATGCATGTTTCGGAGGCACACAGACTCTATTCCATGCGGTCGACTGGATCAAGGCTAATTATGATGGTATGCTAATTTGCTTGCTTGTGTACTTCTTGCTACCTCTACCTACCCAACATGTGCTCGTTACATTAGAATCTCTGTATTCAGTAGCGCACCAGCACCTCCGTATGTATTGTAGAAGTTGCGCATGCATGTGATGTGACGCCTAAATTTAAAAAAAAACTGGATGGGAGCATTTAGATAAATACAAAATACAACGAGAGGGGAAAACTGGAAAGCAGAGTAATAGGCGGCTATGGGCATCGCGCTTGCGCATTCTCTAACAGGAGGACTATCTAACTAATGTTAGATGTTTCCTTCTTGTAACATGTGACTTGTAAGTTATATTCAAAAATCCGGACGCTGAACGTTGCTATACTATATTAAATCATGTTTTTAAGTTTCTTTAGGAAAGATGGCAATTGCTGTTATGACTGATATTGCTGTGTACGAAGAGGGCCCTGCTCGATGTACCGGAGGTTTGCCTTGGTTTTATCGCTGATTTAAATAATCTGAGTTTTGTTTCTAAAAATCGAATCTATTGTAGATAGAAATTATTGAGTTAGTCTATATTTTTAGCGTTATTTGTGTTTGTGGCATTCTGTTGTTAGGGTGGTGTTTCTACCCTCTATTGCACATATTTACACTAAATTTGCTTCCCGCCTGACATTGTATAGGACTTGTATATTATTTATTTGTAAAATCTTTCATACCATTCATACGATACAGTTAAACGAAATGTAAAGGAGTCTAAGTTGTACGATTCTATGTATAAAATATAACTAAATTGTAGTATAATATTAGATAACATCTGAAAAAATAGGGATAAGATAAATAGGATTAGTAACTGGAACTGGATTTTAGGCGCGGGAGCAATTGCGGTTCTAATTGGTCCTGACGCACCAATAGCCTTTGAGCACCGTATGCGAGGCACTTTCATGGCCCGAGCTTGGGACTTTTATAAACCAATCAGTAAGTTTATTTTTTTATATTACCGTGAAACATGCCGTTTACTCCTTAATTATTAATTAACTATTTAGCTTGAAACATGTTGAATTGAAATCTTGCATTCTATACTTACTATGGATTGCTTCAGAATCGAAGTTGACTGAATATCCCATGGTTGATGGTGCAACGAGCTTGCAGTCTTATTTGAATGCCTTGGAGAACTGCTACCGTACATATAAGGCGAAATCACTAAGGATCTTGAAGAAAGGTCACTTTTTATATTTCTTTATATTATTTTCCTTTCTATTTGTCTTTTTTTAATATTAATCTATCTGATTGGTTTGGAGAGCATTACTTTTGTATTGTACTGTATTGTTTTGTTTTCCTTTGAAGCGAACGTTGTACGGATTGTTTTCCTGGTTTTCCATGTAATATTAAATTTCAACATAGTCCAAGTAACTAATAACTAATAACCCCTTGTTGTAGATGCCTCCCTATCTTCATTTTCTGCTGCAATGTTCCATTCCCCCTTTACTAGAATGGTTCAGAAAGCTGTGGCAAGATTGCACTATGTTGATGAGATGGTATTTTAATTTTTTTTCGTTGTTTTTTGCTAGAGAATGTTTGCCGCTGATAGGTTTAACTTTTCCTTATTTCGCCCGAAGTCGAGCTGTTGGGTGGGCTTCTAACTTCTAACCTTTTATTTATGTTTGCCTAATTTTGCCAATATTTAGGAGGCTACCGAACCAAACAGTGTCAAGGAATATTTCAAATCGAATGGGTAAGTTTTACTTGTTCCTGATTATTTTCTCCTATTTGTTCGCTTATTTAATCGATTATTTGTGTACTTTTTTCGGTCTGTTTGTGTATTTAAATTTAATCCATCAGTATTTTGAATGGATAGTGGATAGGTAAAATTTATTCAGTGATTTTGTCCATTTTTTTGATTAATTTGATATTTTGTCGTTGCTTACTTAATGGAGAATTAATATATTATACATTTTCTTTGATCCAAAGTAGGATCCATTATCAGTTAAGTGCATTTTAGTGTTTCATTGTCACTGGACGATCGTGAAGTCACCAAATTCCTCGTAACTTCCTCGAAATCCCACTGGAGCAGTCTCACCGAGCCGTATATTGCGATTAACAAGTAAGAATTTCCTTTTTTACTATGTATGTCTTCATCCTAAGCTCTTAGCATACCGTCCTAGTAGTATCTACTATTCGCAGCCTTATATACATAAGAGCTTCAAGAGCATGATCTTTATTCAACATTTGGTGGTTCATTATAGTGCTCACTGTTTTGTTTGTATTACTTGCATTTCCACTAACGACAACCACATTCCTTAGAAAGGTTTATGAGTAACTCAACTCAATATTCATATGTTCAGACGTATCGGTAATTCCTACACTTCTTCACTGTTTCTTCAACTGGTTTGCTGGTTGAGCAAGAGGTATGCTTAGTTTTTGGGTATATTATCGAAATTAAAGCACTTTTGGATTTTCCGCGAAACAACGTGTTTCCATCTTTCCATGTGTTATTGATCTCTTTTATTAGCAATTCTTGTGTTTAATAGATATTTACAAGTAACGTCATATAAGGTCTAAGGTCTAATTTCCTTCCCTCGTCTCGTAATGTAATAACTTTCTCTATGGAATATTGTTCAGTGAGCGCAATGTCGGTGAGGACCGTCGAATTCTGATGTTCTCCTATGGAAGTGGAGTCTCTGCCTCCATGTTTTCGGTCACAGTAACTCATGAGTAAGTTTTCTTTGAATAAACTTTCACACACGCATTCATTGTTTGTTAATTTGCGTTTGATATGCTTTTTGTTTTTGTGAGCTTTTATATATTGTCGTTACAGTTTATTAACGTGATGGGATACGTGATTTTCAAGCGTATGTTGAACAACTGCGTATATTATTGCCAACTGTGAAACATTATATGAAAGTGAGAATGTGCCACAGAATGGCACTATGGCACAGCTTTACATAT
This sequence comes from Pelodera strongyloides, assembly GCA_036852015.1. Classification (NCBI taxonomy): domain Eukaryota; kingdom Metazoa; phylum Nematoda; class Chromadorea; order Rhabditida; family Rhabditidae; genus Pelodera; species Pelodera strongyloides. The sequence continues at coordinate 21,428 of JAANDG010000574.1, read as the reverse complement.
TGATAAACGTATTATACATTGGAAGGAGTCGTTCAGTTCACGAACCCTAAAATTTTTTAGTGAATCTCGTCTGGCCGATCTTCGTCGTGTCTGTGATGAGTGTATGGAGCGATTAGACGAAAGGACCACATTTTCCCCAGAAGAATACAAGAAAGTGATGAAGATGAGGGAGGAATTCCTGCACGTTGACGGTCAGATATGATCAGATTTGCAGTTTAACTTGATATTTGTATGATGTAAGATATTACATTCTGCCACTTATCTACTTCTGCGTGACATGTTATGTATTCCAAAAAAAGTATTGCATTTGTTGAGTATGATATATTAGATGTTTCACGCAGTAGTTTTTATGGTTTTATGCGTACTTACTGTGGTGCTGTGGTATCTGGGTAACTTTATGAAGTTAAAATGGTTAGCTTTGCTCTAGGTCACACTTATTATGCTGCGCCACCCGCCTGCTTGAGCAATTCTTTTTTGTATTTTTATTTCTTGGCTGTTTCCACTATCCATTCATGTTCCATATTCCTCACCTCATCCGTTTTATGTTTAGTTCCTGCTGTGCCTGCAGCTCTGGACGGAAACCACAAAGAATTGACTCTCTTCCCGGGGACATTCTATCTCGATTCGATTGATGAAAAGTATGCTTTGGTTTATGTTTTATTGATGTTCTTATGTTCATAAGAAAAGTACATATCGTTCCCGTTCGTAGACTAGGGACATCTGCGCGGCTGCAAGTCCATGAGATTTTTATAGTAAACAAAAACAGTGACAGCTGCGTGGGCTCAACGGGGTTTAAGTTCAAATAGTGTTGACCAAGACAGAAAAGGGAAAATACATGAATCATGTGTTTAATTGAAAATTTGAAATTAAGTTATTAAATCCTTTTTTTAGAAGATATTAGCCGGTCATTAAATTGAAGCGATGGAATTTATATCTGTGTTTATTAGGATACAAGCCTTTTGCTCGTGAACATGAGAAGTGACTAAGTAACACGTTTTACTGCAGGGGTTGATTTATTTATTATTTATTGTGTATTATGTAGTATTTATTTTCAACGAGATGGGCAGACCCGATGGTTAAATCATTTGGACGTGCATGGAATCGCATCGCAAGATGCAGGTCTTCATGGCGTAGTTCCGACCTGCGCTGTTGGTGAGCCAACAACTGATATAACGGTCTTCAAGGTATTCAAGGTAGTATTTGCAGATGGAGACGTCATTACTCCTATTACCTGCCAATTGCAAATGGAAACGGAATAATCAATGGCACCAATCATCATTAGATATGAGATTGTGCGTGTTATAGTCATAGCTTTCGATTTGTGCAGGTCAGTGTTTTCCATATCTTTATTTGCATACATTTATATAATTATGTTGTTTTAACTTACGGTTTGTTCTATTCGATTTAGAGTTTTGGTTGATTGTTGTTCCATCCTTGTTATAGTTGTGCTATTATGTTGCCTCGTTTTCCATTGTTGGTTGGTGTTTGTAGCTTTGAAGTTATGTTAAAGCGAAGTACCGGCCGGTTTTTGAAACTCATCGTGGACAACTGAATTTCTTACGTATTTGTGCTAATTTACTCGAATTCATCTCGATTTTTTACTCTAAATTTTGCTCATTTGCATATTATGTATAAGAATGCAGGTGTACTCGATGTGTTTCAAAAACCGGCCTTTATTTCGCTTTAAAACTACATCGCTCTTGTGAATTTGCTTTTGAATACTGAATAGATTGTCGAAGTTTGCCATATGTAGGAAGAACCTTCTGTTGTGCTAGCTCCTAGTTAAGTTACCTACTAGTTAAGTTTGTTTGAATTATTCAGTTTGTGTGATAAATTATCTTCGATTTCCTTTTTTAGACGTAGGTGTAGGTGGTAGTCCATTGAGCTTGTATTATGGATGTGAGTTGTATAATCTTAAAAAATTTTTTATTTCAAAATGCACCTAAATATACTTACAAGCAGGTTAGATTATTTCATTATTACATGTTGGTGTGATTTTGTATATTTTTGTATGTCACCTGATACAAAGTACTACAGTGAACATCCTGATCCTAGAATTTGTTGTTTAATAATAAGAGTTTAGTGCTTTGTTTTATAGTCGTGTGAAAGTTGGCCTAATTGTTATTGCCTAATTGCTCGGTTAAAGCGAAATACCGTTTCTGAAACACCGAATACACCAGCATTCTTATGCAGCTTATGCAAATGAACATAAATCAGAATAAAACATCGAGCTAAATTCGAGTTAATTAGCATAAATAGGTAAGAATTCAGTTGTCCACGATGAGTTTCAAAAAACCGGCCGGTATTTCGCTTTAAATCCGATTATCCTATGACTTATTATCTTCCACTTTTTTCGATTTGCTCACCTATCTGTAGTGTCTTGGATAGTCACTCAGAATATGCTCATTCTGGGACATTTCTTGCTTTTGTTAATTTTTTTTCATATTTTTGTCTTTAAGTTTAACTGGTGAACACTATGTTTTAAATTTTCTATCTAGATGTCTTTGTTTTAGTTTAGAGCTCGTTTAAGATACCGAAACAAAATAGCCGAATTGTAGTTAGTTCGCGTATTTTTTCGGTATCCCAAACGCTTATTCTGCCATTTTCTGTAACTAGTTTTGTAACGGCCATGTTCGAGGCTTTATACTTTATAGTACTGTATTTTAGGCACGTTTTATATCTCACCTATTTTATCTATTTGTTTGTACTTCGGTTATAGGGTTCTTTGTGCTTTGGCCCGATCATCTAAGTGCACAGTACATTAGTGCTTATGGTTTATATTTTCTAATAATTATTCTTGTGAATTGTAGGATCTTTCAATATTCAAATTTTTATTTGATTAGATTTTTATTTCTGTAATATGCATGCAAATAAAGATTTTTGATTGAAGGAGCCACACAAATTGAATAGAATTTATTAATAAATAATGTGAGGTGGAGGTGGAAGTTAAACTCTTTTATAGTTAATCGTCATTTACCTGACGAAGGTATATCTAGAAACTGGGTGAATAATTAATTAATAAACTACTCCTATGGGACGAACCGTAAGAAATGTAGGGCAGTATTGCAAGATGATTATTGCAAATCATTGAATTTCAAATGATGATCAACATCTTATATCTTATTCTTAGTGGAGCAATTCTGCTTTATGACTTATGAGGCTTATTGGTAGTACTAATATCACAGTATTGGTAAAAGGTGAACTATCTGGACTTTGTAGTTTGTATCTGTTTGTTGTATTTTGTAGTCTAGAATCCTGAAGGCACTTGTGGAGTTCTTCTTCGGAAGTCACCACTCGCTTGGATTACGTTGAGTTGGGGACGATCGATTGCCTGGAATTAGAGGGGTAAAGCGAAATACCGGCCGGTTTTTGAAACGCATCGAGTACACCAACATTCTTATACGTCATATGCAAATGAGCATAATTTAACATAAAAAATAGACCCCAATTAGACCCAATCCGCATAAATTCATAGGAATGCAGTTGTCCACCATGCGTTTCAAAAACCGGCCGGTATTTCGCTTTAATCATTGATTAGTTTGAAATTTTTTGGCATGTTTCTTCGTGTCTACGGTCGTATACCGTTCTACATACTATTAGCGAAATTTACATAGATTGTAGGTTTCTGAGAATGGGTTCTCGTTGTGAGTTTAGTTATGCTGATTATAAGCTCCGTCACTAAAGACTAAACAGGCGAAAATAATCGAAAACGGAAGTTGGAGGGTACGCGTAGCTTACGCCTATCGTATTTATGTTAGTTGGCTCTCTGTTAATCTCCGACCCAATGCGCGCCCAAATTGTGGCTTTCGACCCCACCGCCGACGCTAAATATGACTGGAATTTGCAGTGCCGACCCTTTAGCAGTACAAATAGTGTAGCAGTACAGTAGACAGCAGCAGTGAACGCTTGCCAGCCAAACTGACCCAAGTCTGACCCAGGTCCGAGGTCCGACCCAAGTGGCGCGCTTGCAGCCCTTCCGCATGCACATCGCATTTTTCACGATGATTTTTTCATTTTTTTTTGAAGTCCTACACTTTCTGGTTTCTTTCTAATTTGTTTCCATTTCCTTTATTATTTCCTCTATTAACTTATTGCTATCACAGGTACCATTGCTTCACTTACTGGTGCGCGTTCAAGCAAGCAAACAAACGGAAGGAAACACGATAAAGTATAAAGTAAGTTTATGATGTCGTAAGAATAGGGTTCCCATCGGTCACTATAATAGATAGACTCAGCCGTAGAAGTATATGTTACTAATAGTTTGTAATCTTCGCAGAATGACGCAGAAGTATTATACTTTCATTTACTATTTAATTTAATACATTTAGACACTGGTGGCCAGCTCCATGGAAGTTCGCAACATCAAAGATGCATTCTGCTGCCTGATACTAATACTGGACAATGGAAGATTCGCTAAAATTCCGTCAAATTTGAATGTTTAGTCATATACTGTGTATGTATTATTCGCAATAAACATTTCCTCCCGTTATGTAGTGTAATTTATGGGCTACGCTTCTCTACAAATTACGGTGGGGCCGACTCCAAACCGTGGTGGTGCCGACCCAACTCCGACTCCAAACAGTGGTTTTGCCGATCCAACTCCCACGCCTTTTTCAAATTTTTCGACCCGGGGCGGAAACTAGGACCGCCCAGAGTCGGACTTCGCTTTAGTTGGGTCGGCACTTTGGGTCGGAGAGGAACATAGTAAAATACATGGCGCTTCAGGTTACTGTACCTGTAGTATTTCTATATTTCTTACCTGAACGATACCCTCAAATCCAGTTGTTTCTCTGAACTTCTGTCCGTATTGGGTCTCCAAGATTTCCTTCAGTTCCTAAACTATTATCTTGTGAGATTTGTTTCTATCTCAAAGTACTGAGAGTAAAATTGAACATTCATACAACATTGCTTCATCCATTGCATCGCATGAGAGTTTTATTTATAAACTGTATCTGTCGTGTGATTATTATGCCCGTCTGCTGCATAATATTACGCCGCGGCGCCATGTTAGACATTGACGGCCTATGCAAAGATGTAATGTTTTCCTTACATCTATTTCTTGTGAAAATCGGTTTTCCCTGGGAATATCAAGGGCTGGGAGGAATCGGGGCTTCGGGGGTTGACAATTGTATAGACTGACTCCGGAACATACAATGACATACACATACAGTATATTGTGTAACAATGGTTGCCCTCATATACAGTAACCACCTACCTTGGGGAAGAATTTATCGATCTGAGTCACGTCGGGAGTGTATTGATTATGCAGCATTGGTGCATCGATTGCCTGTTTGATGTTCTGTCCGAATATCAGAGAATTGACAATTGCCTTGGAAAGGGCTGAGATGATCTTGGAACCTCCAGAAGCACCAGCCACCATGCGGATCTGAATAAATATACATTCATTATCACGATTTTAAAGGAGGAGGCTGACGAGAATGTATGACAAACCTATAATTGCGCAGACTTACAGTAACTTTATATGTAGTGTATTGAACATAGATTCATCACGGTCTCCTAAGACATTGCGATCCACAGTTGAACATAGATGTAGCTTGGTATCTTGTGTTCATAATTCATATTCATACCATATCAACAAGAGTACTAGCTACTGTTTACAGGGATATATTCAAGTTCATGCTTATACATACGCAATTCTGAATATAGTCATCTAGTTAAAGTATAGAGAAAGGCGAAACCTCCTTGGACTTGTTGTCGTAGATGACCATGGGACTCATGCTGCTCATCGGCCTCTTGCCCGGGCGGATGAAATTCGATTCGGAAGGAGCAAATCCGAATCCATTTCTGGTCCCCGGAGTGGAGAAATCGTCCATCTCGTCGTTCCACACGATGCCCAGAGCCTCGGACTCCACAGCAGCTCCGAACCTAAACATGGACATCAAGATTCAAGATGTGCGACCCGTTATCTCTCAACCGAGTGTGGGAGTAACAGTTAGCCTTCTTGGCATACTGGGATGTTGCGCTGCGAATTCGCACCGGAAAACGAATTCGCAGTCCACTAACAGAGTATAGGGATAAATTTAGAGTCTAGGGGCAAAAAATATGACATGAGGCGGGTCCGATCCAGCGTCATTTATCTGGCACCATCATCTTCCTGGTTGCACTACTCCCTACTCAAATTTCTACAGTACGGCGGGGTACTGATAAAGGCAGGGAATGGCGCAGCCGCCTTTCTGAGCACCTGGCAAACTTATATATTCTCATGGTAAGCACGTTACGCATTTGTAGAAGATACGTACAGTTTTTATAAAATTCATAAGAAACTAAGATTTCTACCATCGGTTGATAGTAGTTGTCGACGCAACTCCATTACCCTCAGAATCAAGAACGGAGACGTGGCATGTACCGTGATCGGGAGGCTGCAAGATTTTAAATAAGACATAATCCAATACTTGAGGAGTTATACTAATGACCTTATTTCACAGGATTGCGTATACTGCCAAACGTCGTACAGTAGTCTAGTACACACTACGTATTTTTAGTAATAATTATGTAATATAAGTCCTCATCCTCACATGAGCTTCCTTAATTCCTCCATACAAATCAGTCGGCAGGGCGTGTTCAGTTATTCTATCCACCACCCATTTTGTGTAGTCAGAAGTGGTCAAATTCTCCGCATGAAGAAGGGCGCCGTCAACGAATTCATGGTCTCCAAGGAGGGTTCTCAAAGAAACAATTTGAATATATTGATTGATTATTGATTGATCAAGACTATTGATTTTTCTTCTAGTGCTAACTGTACTTGGCCAATTACTGGTACCAAGTCTTCCAATTTCTATCAGGGCAATACCTTCTGCTACCTTTGGTCACGTACCAACTTGTATGGTCACGTAACTGGTCACGTATGGTCACGTAACTGTATGGTCACGTAACTGGTCACGTACCAACTACTCAATTACTTCATGCTTACCTTTGAGCGTAGGCAAACTTCATAGCCTCCAGATATTTGTGGTAGAAAGAGGGTTCGTACTCCAGCTCAGTGGGAGAGTTGTTCAATGGGTACATCTCTGTAGGTATTTACATATATGGTATAGGTATAACAGATTCACCTGTAGTCAGAATGCGACCGAGTGAGACATAGAAAAGTTGTCAACTCGAAACTGAGCGCAATCGCCGCGCACGAAAATGTGACGCATCTGTCGCTCTCACTTTTCCTAGTATCCTACCTTCTTTAGACAAGCTTTCAAAATAACGACATAGCGTAGGCACGCTATTTTCCCGCCTTGCGTGCGGGACGCAAATGCGAATATCAGTGATGGAATAAACATGGAACATTACTAATATCAAGGATAAAACTTACTGGAAACTGCGGAGACAATAAGTTGTGTTACAGCATAGGATGATGGTGGTGGTCCTCCACACATGACGAGATCACCTCTGAAAGTAACTAGATGAGTGTGGTGCAGTGGTAGTGAGCGGCTGCAATGTAGAGGAGAACGACCGGAGTTCAATAACGGTTGCCTTTTTGAACACCAAATAGGCATTGGATAATGATCTTGGAAACATAATTTGGATCTTTCTTTCTAGATTAACTCGTAGGAATAAAGAAAAGTGTAAAAAAAAAAGACATTACATACCTGAAGTGGTCGTTGATTAGTGGAGTGTCATATACTCGAACCTTATAGTTGGCGAGATCTTCTTTTGTGATGAAACCACCTGGAATAATATGAGTTGACAATACAGTAGAAATTCGCCGTTGGCAGGTCAAACAATTTTCGCGGCGAAGATTTATAAACTTCGGCATAAGGAAACAATTATATTTTCGGATTTAATCATAGTTCAGCAGATGAACAATCTATGTGGAAGAAGTTAAAAATGTCACCATTTTCTTGGAATTCTTTCGCGATCACATCGGCCATATCTCCTTTGTAGAACAGCTCGACGGGGTCTTCTGGAAATTACGAAATGTTCCAAAATGTTCGGAAAATCAAGTGGTATGACACGTGGTTTATGAAAGGATGCTGGAAGCTGTATTTCCATATACCATTTCACGGGCATTAAATTTCATGCAAATCAATTAATTGCAACATGTTTTTGTATTAATCTGATAGCTTCACGAAAAAAAGTTACCTGCATTAGCAATTCTCTCCAACGTGTTGGCAAGTTTTGGTCGGGGCAGCACCTCTCCTTCTTTATAAGTGGCATTGGTAGCAGGGTTGATCCACGCTCTAAAAATCACTTTATTCTTCAACATTGCTTTTATCGTTCAACAAGAAACGTCAATCGCAATAATGATGAAGCTTTTTGCGCACAATCGTTATCTATCCCTGACCAAGAGACCTAACTGAAACCGAAACGCGTCAAAGACAGTGAATTTCAGGCGCGGCACCTGTGCGGAAGTCAATTCATTTGGGCCCTTTTTGAAAAAAAATGAAATAAACAAAATACAGTACTTCATTGAGGGGAATGCTCTGAAGTGATATTCTTTGACAGCCATTGTCTTCTCCAAATATTCATTCACTGGAACCCCTTTTCTACACAAATCGATCGATGGCTGAAATATATCGATTTTTGGAAAACTTCGAATCGATACAGCGATTAAGTCACGGTGCGCCAATAACGCGCCATAGAAGTGCGAAAGAAAATTTCCAGTGGTCCTGGCTCTGAGCGGCGTACCGGCTCAGCCGCAGCATACCCGCTCATGTGGACTGAATGAGAGTGTCAGCTCAATGTATAGATAGGCCAACAATGTAATATTCCACCCATTCATGGGTGGTTTTCCTAAGAAAAATCGCTTAAAATTCCATGGTTTACAGTATTCAAGTAGTAGTAGTAAATGCCTACCTGGACTAGATCCTTCCATGCAACCTTTCCGCTACCGTAATCCTTGAAAATGAGCCAATAACCGGCGAGTTCTCCCGGAACTCCAGATGATGTAAAACCTGAGAATTTACGGTAAATTAATTTACTAGCCTCGTGCTTCCTAGCATATAGTTTAAATTCTTCTACTTTAGTTGAGGGGAATGTCATAATTGTGGTAAACCCTATTAGTACGAACAATCTACGTCATTTACGTCGAATAAACACATTATACTATACACATAGAGTATTTATCCCAATAAGACAAATAGTTGGTTCAATCTGTTCAGAGGGGAGTCGTGAAATCCATCTGTATTTAAAAATTAATTAGCAGAGCTCCAGACTAGTACTCTTGTTGGTATGGTACGCTTACCGTATTTGCTTCCATTTGTGTTAGAAACAAACATATCCTCAGTGGAGGCGGCGGGTGCAGTCTCTCTAGCATCGATAGCAATGCAACGACCCTCAGTTCTGAAGAATTAGGAAAATGTATTCCGTGCTGAATCTTTTTTTTTTAAGTTCAGTAGCAAAATCGAGCATAGTTTTGCTGGTCACCAGCTGCAAAGCAAAAAGAAATCTAGGACATAGAAATAATAGAGAATGTGAGGTTTTGAGAGACGCAGTATGTCTAGAATCTGCATTGTTTCTGGTTAGACAAAGAAAATAAACTTGAGGATTTTATAAATGAATACCACTGAATCCACCAGAAAGACGAGGAACAGATAAATATGTATAAAGTAAGACCATTCATTCACATTTTATCCGTTTTGTGCTCCCACGCTTCAATTGCGTAAGATTACCGGCTACTTTTGTTAAAGCGAAATACCGGTCGGTTTTTGAAACGCATCGCGGACAACTGAATTACTGAATTCTTATGCTAATGCTAATATGCTCGAACTTGGCTCGATTTTTTATTTTAATTTATATTCATTTGCATATGCTGCATAAACTCGATGCGTTTCCAACCGACCGGTATTCTGCTTTATGTCTACCATGTGATGTCCTTTCTCCTTTGCTTGTACATGTAGTTCTAATTATTTGATAGTTCCAAACGAAGTATATGCAAAAACAAGTTCACATTCTCATTACACAGGCTTATGCATTGCGCTCGATAGCGTTCAACTTGCAGAAGTGCCTACGGTAAAGGTAAATACTAACTTATTATATAATGTCATGAGGAATCCTCCTCCTAGCCCGGAAGACTGAGGATTGGTCACTCCGAGGCAGAACATTGAGGCTATCGACGCTTCGGCGGCATTACCACCTTTACGGATGATGGAGCTGAATGGGAACGTTTAATCCAACAGAATAATATCTGAGGCTACCACAATCATTTTGTTTATAATCCATCTAGCTATGGTAAAATTCGGGCGGTAAACGACGAAAACTCGGCGCGAATGAGTGGCGAAAGTCTGGCGAAGGTTGGGCGCACAATATTTTTATAGAAATCTTTCTTGGATACTTACCCTCCAATCTCGGCACATAGTGCATGGTCCGTAGTCACGGCACTATGTTCGAACTGTCCCATTACAGAGTCTGAAGGAGCGGGCCACGCGAATTTGTGAACATTTGGCTGAAACATATTTCTGATTAAAATTTTAAAAAAAGAGTTTTTTTTTTTTTTTTTAAAGAGTTACGTGTGTTATCGAAACGGTTGCCTGATAAGTTGCTCTGTATGTTATATGTTATATGTTATCACTTTCGTACTTACAGAAAACTGGATAATGTCCTATATTCCATGTACTGTTCAGTAGGTCATAAAACAAATTTATTGTAAAGGATTATTAAATTAGGACATATAGAAACTCACCGAAGCATTTGCGAAGCATAAACAAGATGCGACTATTAATAATAAGATCATCATATAGTTTACCTGAAACAATTGGAATAATCGATACTTATAAGCATACCATTCGAATGGAAAAGTACAATTTTATGAGTAAAAATTTCAATTTTATGAGTAAATGTTGAAACCTATTATTAGGAGATTATTGTGTATAAGATTATTGTGTAAATCTGTTGCGCGTTAGATTTTTAATCGGAGGAAAGAAAGTATTTCTCGAAGAAAGATAAGCTTTGGGTAAAGTGATCGTATTACGCGTAAACTGTGCATAGCGGTTTCTGCGCGGGCTTGTCGCACAATACATCAACAGGAAAACTTTTTCGGATAAAAGATAATCAGGATAAGACGATCTTCAAAAATCTAAAACCTGCTTTCCGTGGACTGTAATCATAGGCAAAGAAAACAAGCAAGAAACTGGTTAGAGCTTACGTGCGCTCATTCCACTAGAAAAACAGTGATTCATCAAAAAGTACACTAATAAAGCAGAGAGTGGAGTCGGTAATGGGGTTTCCATGTATGCCTGTTTTTGGCATACATGGAAACCAAATATATAGTTGTATGTTCTGAACTGGGGTGAAACATGCATATCTTAAAAAAACTCAAACCAGTAACTATTTTACCTACAGACCTTTTGTTTGATAAGAACATGAAGATAGCATGCAAAGGTATCATAACAAACAGGAGTTGGCAAACATTTCTGCTAACAAGAGAAGTACAACACGTGTGTTGCGAATGAAATTTTAATTCGTTTTTTGGAACTACAAAGGAAACAAAACGCTAGGTTTTCGTGTTATGATCTTTCTTTTTTACTTAGTTTTTTACATATGATACAATTTTTTCCTAATCAAGGTTTAGGTAGTGGTGGAAAGAAACTTTCCCAACAAAGTCGCCAGAAGGACATAGCTAGTGAATAATATCTTATGGATAATGTTCTTGATTGCTTGTGAAGTCAATTGTCAATGAATGGTATGAAACAGGTAACTGAAGCAGAAGGCGGGTTAGCGGATCCCGACCACGAATCGGGTTATTATTCCTATAGAAAGGAAGAAAAACTGTGATTTGTCTTGGAAAAGATAATGATAGTGCTCATCAGCTCATCAGCTGGATTTGTAAAGCGGAAAGAGAGAGAGAGATAGAGAAGATCGCAAGGAAGAGGGAGAAAGAGCGAGAAAGAGAGCGAGAGGGAGAGCTAAGTAGAGAGGGAGACTCAACTTCTCACGGACCGCCGCAGGATGATGTATGAATAGTATGAAAGGTGTCGCTTGGAGTGGACAGTGAAAAATAGCGTTTGCATGAGGAGATGTCAGACGAAAGTGACGCTCCGAGAGTGCATGCTCAAGACAACGAGAGAAAGGTCACGGAGTGGGGGAGAATTGAAAAAGGACATAAACTTAGACGATAAAGAATAAGGTGTGAGTTATTATTAAAATAAGATTATGTTGCGACAGTCTTTCCTTTCATGTGTGCGTGGGTCTTGCGACAAGAGTATTCAATGAAAAGTCGCGCGCCATTCGGCAGTATTACACCTATGGCTGATTGTAGTGCGTGTTCTCGTCAGTGACGTGGAAGCAATAGCGGTGCTAAGTATGCTAAGCTTAAAGTGATATACAGGCCGGTTTTGAAACGCATCGCGGACAACTGAATTCTTACGTATTTACGCTAAATTGCCTGAATTTAGCTCGATTTTTTTTGTTCTTATGGACCATAAGGATAACTGCATAAGAATGCTGGTGTACTCGATGTGTTTCAAAAACCGACCGGTATTTCGCTTAAAAAAATATTTACATGGAAACTTGATCATTACAACTGGCTTCGACTGCAATGGTCAAGCTGGCTAAGGAAATATATAGGAGATGGGGAGCAGAGAGATCACAAACCACAAAAACTACATCAACTAGAGGATCTTGAGGAAAGAAGCTCAAATCTTTAGTGAAATGGACACCTTTCGGATATTAAAAGAAACCATAAACTGGAGACTAAAGAACATAAAAACTACACCTAATGCGTCAAAAAATTGTAATAGGAATAAAAAATGGCTTTGACAAAAGGGAAAAGCTTGAACAAAAAACGTAGAATCGGACATTTGCTTCTTTTGCAAAGATAGCCTTCTCTACCTAATCAGAAATAAGACGATATATTGAAGATTGTCTGATAAATTGAAGGACTTCCAGCACATACATAGACCGAACCTTCTGAAGTGTGATTTCAGATGAGATGAGACGAGACTGAAGACCCGTCAGTCTTTGGGAATTCGGTCTTATTGAATACACATCAGACAAAGAGACATTTGACCGCGGGCTAGACCCATTTCGAGCAAAAAACGCACAGGTTCCAGTCCTTCGCGAGACTGAACGAGGAGAGGGAGACAGAGAGAGCCAGAGAGAGAGAAAGAAGAGAGAGAAAGAGAGAGAAAGAGAGAGAGAGAGAGAAGAAGATATCAGCGAGAGGGGGAACCTTTCATATTTCCAGTTAGACAAACACACACATCGCCCCCCAAAGGAAGGATCTGTTTTGGGATAATTCCCCAAATAAGAAGAAACTGAACGATACTGATACTGCTCATTGGGGATCATCGGGGAATTGGAAAAGATACTATCCTCAACTTTATCTTTTGCAAGAATGACGCTGCTAGTCGACATTTATGGGGTTTGCAAGTATGCCCGATTTTCCTTGCAAGTATTGAAAAATTTACCATATCTTGGCACTACACGAGCATATCTACAGGCAGTTTTTACGACCGATCGCCACGGGACCAATTGTTCAACAAAAAATGTCTTTGATGGCGGATTTTCTATAGTGCGGATGTGTCAAAATTACCCTAAAAGTGTGTAAAAAGCACACGATTTTGCGAATTGATACTTGCAAGGAAAACTCGCGGTTTTTGGCATACATGCAAACCCCATTACATAAATAATGCCTAACGATTGCAATTTGTTGTGTGGTGTACACGAATACCCTTGCAAATAGTCTATAGTATAAAGTGAAAACTTCCAAAGGCACAGTTGAAAAGTATATGCGAAAAAGCGCTCGAAAAATATGAAACACGACACTGAAGAAAATTTGCTCGTGGACCACCACGCAATCGACCCGAAAATGTGAATCGCATCAGTTTTTTGAGTTTTCCGGATATGGGCAGTTAGTCTAAAAATGCCACACAGTTTCACCGCACGAGAACCGTAAGCGCCCGAATGGCTCGCACCGAACGGTTGGTGCGCTGGTCCGCACACATTTGTTGCGTTGCAAGTGTAGTGTTTGCGAACTTTTTTCACTTTTACGTTAGAAGATAGAAGGAACTTTGCGTATAACATACACTTGTATCTTATCTACGTCATTCAACAAGCCTGTCTAAATGGTCATCCGCACGTCGTCTGCTGTCTTTCTTAGAATTGAACAACCCTGAAATGAATGAAGAAGTACGGCCGTAGTTGCACCTTGATTACTGAAACACAACAATGTCCATAAGGGTGCCGATTATTGACGCAAACCCGCAAACCGTGTGACATATCTCTGAAATAGAAGGGCAACAATTCGGAAACGGAACCGCTGACACCTCGACACCGTGTCGGACATGTCGACGACGCCGGAAGGTGACAGCTCGACCGGACGAGATCAGAACAGAAGGGCCGGAGGCGACGAACAGATTATATTCGGAAACGGTTTACCGCCGAAGTGCGTTGCTTCGCTACCAAACCAATTCGCTTCTACGTAATAACCCTTTTGATTTCCTCTCGTCCGTATCTAAACCAAGTTCTATGGATTCAGCACACCAAACTAAGAACTACTCAGGTCATATAATATTATTTTACTAAAAAAAAAAAAAAAAAAAAAAAAAAAAAAAAAAAAAAAAAAAAAAACCACAAAAATAAAAATATTCGTTTACGTTTCTAGGGTCAAAAAATGTTTAGTATGATATTGATTTTCGTTTCTAAACATATGAAGTATGATTTTCATTAATACATGTGATGATGTTTTTTTCTTTTTAAAGCGAAATACTGGCCGGTTTTTGAAACGCATCATGGACAACTTCATTCGAATACAGCTTATGCAAGTGAATGTAAAGTAGAATAAAAAATCGCGTAAATTCGAGCAAATTAGCATAAATACGTAAGAACTAAAATGTCCACGATGCGTTGCAAAAACCGGCTAGTATTTCGCTTTAAAGTGAAGCGTTCGGAACCTTCTTTTCGGGCTCCATTTGTGGTTACTGGAGATATTTACGTCCCTCTTGTTTTACAGTGCAGTTTTACAATAACGCTCTTGATCTTGATGATTCCTCAAACAACTCCTCTGCCCTCTGCCTACATAGCCAAATTCAGCGTTACTTCTAACTTAGGTGTTTTACTCGGAATGTACTTCTACTACGCAAAGACTCTCTCTAGTCAAACTGTAACTAAAATAACAGAATACATTGAAGATTGAAGAAGTTGGTGGGGGTTTCCAAGTATCCCAAAAAATTCGGTGTGATTCTGTCAATACTACCGTCTTTCTGCATGAAACTTGCATATATAATATGAAAAATAAAAAATAAAAATTCTCGTGTAGTTGCAAAATACTGTAAATTTTCACCATAGTTGGAAACCCCATTACATTCACTACATTTCTTTCCTCTCCCAAGCCTTGGTTTGTTACATCAAGTTGGGATTTCTAAAGCTAAGACTCAAGATCAGTCTAGAACGGTTCTAGCCACAGTTTCGAGGGGGTTCGGTTTCGCTTGCGGAAAGAAAGAGAGACCACCCAATGAAAGCAATCCGCGTACGCATCCTCAATTGTTTTTGAGCACACACTGCGTAGCTCTCTAAACCTCTCTATCTCCCCTCTCTACCTTCTCTTCCTCTCTCTTCTTCTCTTCCCTTTCTCGCGCTCTCTCTTTCTCCCTCTCTCTCTTTCTCTCTCCTCTCCAATAATTTTGATTCGCTCGAAAGCTTCCGCAACATGCGAAAATCTTCCCGCTTCCGCGGCTGAACCCGATTAGAAGAATTATCTATTTTCTCGCAATTAAAAAAAAACGGCTTTCGACCAATGGTCACAATTTTTTGCTTTACTAATTAATTCCACTTGATAGTATTCTATTTTTAGTTGGATCGTGTTATGTTTCATAATTTTATGCTACAGAATATTTATAGAACAGTCGTGCTCTATTTTCGTCTTCACTAAACTTTTTTTATATTTTAAAATTTTCAGCATACTTTGACGAAATGAATCAAATGCGTGGTGCGTAGAGTTTTGCCCTCGGTGGGGAGAGGAATAGCTGTTCTAGGTTTTTCTTGTCTCACTTATATTATTTTGCTCACATCTTCAAGTTTACTTGTTATTTCTATCAGTTAACTTTCTCCGCGGCAATTCAAAATTATCCGAAAATGTCCTAGTGTCTTGCACACATGTCAATCAAAACCACGCGCTATAAAAGTACCTTAGCTTGAATTTTTACTTAAAATGTTTATTACAACAATCTAAATAGTACTAAATCTGCAGTCGGATAATTCTTTTCGTCGAGCTGTTTTTCCATCTCACAATAAAAAGAAACATCCATTCAATATGCTTCTGAATAACAAAAGGGGTATCAGAATACTAAACAAACGCAAAATAAGATCAGACTGGACTATAGGAGGCTAAAATCCCACAAATAATGATTTGAATGTTGAAACGAACTTAAACTGTGGAAAAAAACATGAATAAATATGAAATTTGAACTTATCACAATCAGTATTAACAGAACTACCATATATATCTTGTGAAGTTTTTTCATATCATCTTTCAAATATATATATTTTTAACTTTTTTTTTGCAAGTTCAAATAAGCAATAAATCAATCCTGATCTTGATCACGAAGGCCATTCTTTTTTACTACATTTTTCTGGTTGTATTTTTGTTGTATTTCGTATTATTTTGAAATATTTTAAAGCGAAATGCCAGCTCCTTTGGAAAATTTGCATATGATAAGCAAATCCTATGTATCCTATGCTAATTTTGCGCGATAACCGTGCACGATCGCGCAAAATTAGCATAGGATACATAGGATTTGCTTATCATATGCAAATTTTCCAAAGGAGCAGGCATTTCGCTTTAACAACTAAATTAAAGGATCGCAGTCACTACAAATTCGTATTTTTTATTCGCTTTTCATTAATTGTTCAAGTATGTGAAGAAAACGACGATTCCAGCGCCAAAGTACGACAAAACGAACTCAGGGAGAGAAATCCCTGTTTATGACTTTTACTTATATACCGTAGTTTATAATTGCCCGTATAGAGTTTCATAATAAATACCCTGCAGTGATAAACCACGCGCCAGGTGTAACACTGCAGGCTGTTCACTCTCCAAGTACCCCTGGCAATTGCATATATGCACCGGCGTCGGTCATTTATCAAAACTCATTCTCATTGATTTCTCTCCCTGAGTTCCATTTTATATGGATTTTTATGGGCTGCATATTGTTTTATAAATCTTCTTGCAGCTAATAAAAATCGAATAAAAAAGTTGATTTTGAAGTGACTACCTTCCTTTAAATTTCAGTAAACTGGACAGCACACAATGAACCTCTGCATCTTGCCTAATTCTATGATCTCTATTTTCGTATTCTATATTCTTATTATCTGCGTTTCTGATAAACAAATCGATTGGTGCCATTATTGGAGACTGAGAAAGTTGGAACATACGAAACCTGAATGTTATGGTTTACATGTTAGCAGGCTCAGGTTGTCGAGGAAGCGAGGTGAGATATTTACCTGGAAAAAGATTATAATTATTTACAACAAGAAACACTAGATGGTTCAGACACAAATAGTTTGGTCCAGACTGCGCGGCACACTCGCTGAGAATATGCCACAAGCGCGCCAACCACGAGCGCAAATAGAAACATTAATCAATTTTTTTTGCGCCACCTGCGGCACATATCTTTTTACAAGAAGTGGGTGGTAAGGGGTGCGTTGGCCCACTCTCCGCCCACAGACAATGTTTCTCCGCCCACAGACTCTCCGCCCACAGACAAAGTTTCCTCAATACAGTGGTTGTAACAGTAAAAGAAAATAAATGCGATAGATGAATTTGTTGCGCGATATTGGACAAAACTGGCATTAGTGTTTGAAAGCTTTACAATTGTTTTCCCATCATGACCCACAGAGATGGAGATTTTTACCCGGGTGCGGTATTGGTCTGCACGTCTGCAGTTTCGTTGCCAGTTTTAATTTTGAGTTTGATGCAATGTTACCTGTCATATTTCAAGGGAATAATTCTCTAACCTGCTTATTTTCTTACAATCAGACATAACTATTGTTTTAGAGAAAACCATAAAGTTCCTCGCTACAAGTACAACTCCATCTCCGATCTCGCTATACATTTCCAAACAAATGGATTATGGAGTTCACGAATGTGTGGCTCCGTTCAGTTTCTGTCAGAAATCGGAAATCTGTTCCACTGGGATGATGTGCGTGGGAAGGAATGGATACTGTTGCAGGACGTGGAAGAAGTTGGTTTTATTTATCTTTATTGTTTGTATGCGTGCACTTTTATATCAAGACAACACAGTTTTTTTATTTATGACAAAAGTATGAGGCTTCATCCATTCGTTTGATTTGTGTTGCACAGGCGCGGCACAATTATTTGTATTGCATCAGAGACGGCACAATGATTTGTGTTGCGCAGACGTGGCACAAAAACGCTAGCTCATTACTGTGGTCCAGCACGAATGGCGCGGACACCGCGCACTTGTCGCGCCATAAAAAAGCCTAGAAATAGACCGGGTTTATTATAAATTCAGCTGCCTGAGATGCATGATTCCACTAGTAATACCCCGTCTATATTGTATTATTAATTTATAAATTTAATATATTATTATTAAAATTTTCGAACATTTAAATTTAAAAAATCGTTTTTCCAGGAAGCTCTTTGAACCAACATGTCCGGATCCACTCTCGTTAAATACATCGTGTGTAGTTCAGAATCCCGTTTCATGGTAATTGTTTTATTATTTTCACGCTACTGTATGTAGACGAACACAGTACAAGGAAAACATTTCTTCGTGAATAATTATATAGCTACTTTGAGATGGAAATTCTAAAAATATAAATTTGCATATGATCATTCCAGGTGTCATAACGACTTCCACTGTCATAGCGCACCAGTACGGCGTTGCTGTCCGACGATATGTGGTTACAATATATGTGTGTGATTATGCAGAATAAAGTATTGTT
This sequence comes from Pelodera strongyloides, assembly GCA_036852015.1. Lineage (NCBI taxonomy): Eukaryota > Metazoa > Nematoda > Chromadorea > Rhabditida > Rhabditidae > Pelodera > Pelodera strongyloides. Next base: position 2,576 of record JAANDG010000574.1, on the reverse strand, counting down.
CTCAATTAGTTGTTCTTGCTACATAGTTAAGAACTCGTACATGAAATTTCGCAGCAAACACACAACACCAACACCCACACATACCGACACCCATCCAGCCAACCACACACACACCACACACACACACACACACACACACACACACACACACACACACACACACACACACACACACACACACACACACACACACACACACACACACACACTATATGACACTATATGACATAATGCTCACACACACGTATACACATATACACAGACATTGAGGAATAACAAAATTGTCATCGTCAATTGAAAATACTACGTTCCTGGGTGCGCAGCGCACCGCGTACCCAGCCGCGCAAATTGGAGTGCGCGCGTAGCCAGCCGCGCAAATTGGAGTGCGGGCGTAGCCAGCCGCGTACCGCCAGAGGGGCGCAGCCGCGAGGGGCCCCGGCCAGCCGCGTAGTTTGCAAACTACGCGGCTGGGTGCGCGGTGCCTCGGGGCTCCGTCCTCAACCGCGCAGCGCACCCCCAGCCAACCGCGCAGGGGGCCCCCAGCCAACCGCGCACCCAGCCGCGCAATTTCGAAGTATCCGCTGTCACCACCCAATGTTTCTTTTCGATTATTAGACATGCATTTTGTGGCCGAGTGGTCTAAGGCGCTGGCTCCAGAACATAATGAGTGAATTTCGTAGGTTCGATTCCTGTTCGGTGCATTTGTTTTGCTGATGTGGCCTGTCTTTTTATTTTTGCCTTGGAGGGCTAACCGCGCAGGGGGGCACCGGCCAGCCGCGCAGGGGGGCGGCGGCCAGCCGCGTAGGGGGGCACCGGCCAGCCGCGTAGGGGGGCACCGGCCAGCCGCGTAGGGGGGCACCGGCCAGCCGCGTAGGGGGGCACCGGCCAGCCGCGTAGGGGGGCACCGGCCAGCCGCGTAGGGGGGCACCGGCCAGCCGCGTAGGGGGGCACCGGCCAGCCGCGTATGGGGGCACCGGCCAGTCGCGTAGGGGGGGCAAAAAGAAGGGGCGAGCGCCCCTGGCTGGGGGTGCGCTGCGCGGTTGGAGACCAGAGCAGCGCGATATCTGCAGTTCTTTGGTAGAAAGACAAACGCTGTGCACGTGCAAATCAAGAACTAGAAATCTATGATACGATGATCTTTCGGACAATGTCAAAATTGTAACACATACGAGATAAAAATACAATTTAATTACAAAAGAAAACACTTATGTTTAATTACTGTCGAGTAAGACTTTGATAGTTTTGCTTTTCACAACCGCTCTGGAAAATTATTTATCGTATGACTACCGTAGTTTGACTGGTTGAAAATATGCGAATTGCATGCGAAACAAAATTCTCGATTTTTTTCTTTTTTGAAATTTTTTCGAAATTTTGATTGGATATCTTTGCACTTTATAACAGAGGTTTTATCTTCGCTCGATCTATTCACTCTCTACGCTCTCTACGTTCGCATAGCTTCGTTCATACTCGCTACGATAAAACTTCGGTTTCACATCACCTGGTACCTCGTACCTCTTTACTAAACAACAACCTTAATAAGCTAATATTTTATTCAACATACACGAAGAAAACCATCAGCACATAACGTAGTTGGGTGTAGATGGGTGTAGGCGTCGTATGCCTACCAAGGTCTCATGCTGGAGGTGATGAACACAAACTATGAATTATGGCGTGGGCCTGAGATATATTTTAAAACAAATGGCAATAAGTGACAACAAGGCAACTAACAATCATGATAAAATACCCCGAGAACAAAAAAATGGGCAACGTGTAACTGGGTAAGCCCCGAATAAAACACTGTGCACTGGACACTGGCGCTTTTAACCGCCACTACTACCAACATACTAGTAACACTAAGTGGAAACATAAAACCAATGAAACATATATATATATAGATAAAACGAAAATAACCAATAGTACAGACCCTATGTTTCGACTCTTTTAAGCGGGATCATTGCTTGCCGTACGTAAGTGTCCATGGCGTTCCACGACTTCCACCTCCCCGTTCTCCGAACCAGATTCGATGGGACTCCTTTCCTCAGAAGGGTACTGGCTCCCCCCGATCTCAGTCCATGCACTGTCATCCTCTTCTTCAGCAGATCTCGGCCCAACTTCCTGAACAATTCACTTAGCTTTGCCTTGTTTGGTACCTGACTAGCTTTCATACTTTCACCACACACGAAGCTGTCCTTCTCTCTACCTTCCCTGCATCTAAGCATCAGACTATGGACTTCTGTCGTCATATTACCATACTCCACTCTGACTACTGCACCTTGCTTGAACTGGTCTGTCTTAGACTTATTTATAGCGATAGTGAAGTGGTCCTTGCCAAACACAACATCTTTCCACTTTAGGCTTGCGATCTCCGAAATTCTAAGCAACCCGTAAAAACCCAAAATGGATATTAAGGCTGCTGTCTGCATTTTTACATTCGCTGGCTCATGCATCGCCTTTTCTACCACAATCGCGACTGTCTCTTCCTCTACCTCCTTGTGATGTCTCACTGCGGGGCTCTCCCTTTTTGCTGCGTCTAACATAAGCCTACACGCTCCCGTAAACTCAGCGTTCATGCTACC